>JAYJML010000495.1:0-29000 GCA_035610835.1 Ophiura sarsii | reverse complement strand
GCTTACTTTTGCCTAAAAAAAGAAAATCACAATATACTGTTTTAGTTCAGCAACAAGCAGCTATTTTACTGCTCTACGTGGCTGAATGTTAGAGTGAATTATCAGTGTTTAGATTATAGAATGTGTCAGTAGACACGCTACGCTAAATGTGCGCACAGTTTGTATAAAACAAGACTTCAAAATTTTGCACTTTATAGACATGCTAGATGTTCCGATGTTTTGACTCATTTTCGGCAGGACTTCGCTCAGATTTCGCGTGAATTGACACAATATAGCGCTCACAGGAGATTAAACTAGTGTGAGAACTGCAGGTTTTGACAATGAGGGACTAAAAGGACGACTTGTATTTTAATACTATTTCTAAGGACGACTTGCCGGTAGGACGACTTCGTATTGAGGACGAGTTTGCGGTAGGACGACACGACTTTGTTAGGACGAGTTTGCGCTAGGACGAAGTGCCCTGTATTCAACATACCGCGGGAATATTAAATTTTCATTTAGAAAACTTTTTGAAAACAAAACCGGGACAAATTTGACGGTGGACGGAAGAAAGGAATCTAACAAAGTAATAAAGTAATAGGTGAGTTTAATTTCTAATTTACATCGATATGTATGAAACTAGCAAAGATGTTTTGGTGGAATATTGCTATACATTTTAAATTTCCAAACTTAGCCTAACTGTACACAATAAGCCGAATAAAAAAGAAGCTTTTCAAGTTTTGATCATTCAATCAGCCAATTTTTTGCACCGATAAACTCAGGTAGGTATTTTTGGGAATGATATAAACATCATACAGTACATGGCATTCCACTTGATATGCCGTCATGATTCATGAAGTAGGCCTAGGCCGATTATAAAGCACAGGCCGCAAATTATTTAAGCTTATTTTAATACTATAATTCATAATATAATAGCATGCCATATAGGTTAGTATTATTTGTTTTCAATAGTCAATACTCTACAATATTTAATGCTTGTTGCTTCAGCTATCATGTTTAATGTTCAAGTAATATTTATACATTGGTTAAACATGTTAAATATCTCAACCAGCAACTATTTCGACCGCCCTATTCCCGCTACACGTAAATCGGCGACGTGGACTGGCCCCATCCACCCAATGCTTCATTCCGTAGCTAGGTAGCCAACCAAACTTTGTAGCACAACACATGTCACATCTACCAAAACAGTAAAAAAAAACTCTAAAAGTTATCATGATAATTAATATACAGTGTTACCTTTAAAATAGCTGAGCTTGTGGTTAGACTGAAATGTTCTCAATTAAATGAAATTTATTACTGTCAAAAATATCAAATTGAATTTTTTTTTTTTACGAATTAGGCCTAGGTTTACATCAATATAAAGTTCATTGACATTGTAGGATGTGATTTTTTTATTTTCAGATTCTGTCAATGCCAATACCAGCTAGTGAAAAATACCAACACTACAGTGCCAATCTCAACCGAGAGTGCTAATCTCATTGTTACACTACAGTAAGTAGCATTGTAAAAAGGTTGACTATCAATTTGATCAGTATGTTTTTACTTCTTTAGTTTAAGTTAAAGATTATCTACAAAAAACAATTTGGATTCTAGGCAGGAAGGATTCTCATATTCTCTGACCCTGAAAGTGAGAAGAAAGGTGTGTTTAATCCCAGGGGGTGTTTAAAGTTTGAAAATTATTACATAATTATTGCTTTAAGGTGGCTCTATTTGGCCGGTGAAAATTTTAGATTTCCTTTTTTAAAATCTGATATGTTCTAGCCTAGCCCTTGGTTTATCAATTCTGGAACTGAAAATTTTATTTCAATCAGACATTCGGTTGCTGAGATATGGTAGGTCAATGAGGCCTAATACCAACATCTTTGGCAAAAATTTTATTTTTATTTTCTTTACTTTTGCCAATTTCAGCTGCCATGAAATGTCATAATTATGGCTAATTAGGCCTATATATACTATATGCAAAGTAAAGTTTGTGTACTATGATGAGATGAGCTATAATGTTGGGACATGGGTAGAACACCCGGAGAGCTAAAAACGTAGGCGTTAGCTTTTGTCTAATTCCCATTTGCATAATTAATTAGGTCCACTAATTAGGCTATAATGTTTAAACATTTTTAGTTAGGGCCAAATTAATTATGCAAATGAAAATTAGACAAAAGCTCTGCTAACATACGTTTTTAGATTTTCAATTATAAAGGAAATCTATTTTTTTTCATCGGGCAATAGAGCCACCTTAATAGCGGTATCATAATTATAAGGCCAATGAAATTTGATGCTTAGCTAGTTTACCATCACATTGTTCTGGTCCCGGTTCTGGTAGGGACAAAGTGTCTATTTTATTCATCATTTCATGATTACATTTTGTTTCAAAAAAATTCTTTTAGTATTATAAACCTAAGGAAGGTACATGCTTTTAGTAATCAATTAATGGTAGAGTGGTTAGTTTTTACAAAGGCAAAACAAAGTTCGGAATTGTTTGCGTTTTCATGTAACTTGTGTTACCGATATTTACAGTGGTCTCACATTAACATGAGCTGATATATCATATTGGTGTTAGCATGAAGATCTAGCCTCAAGTCTTGGGTATTACATTACAAAAGATGAAAACTTCATTCAAATTACTCAATTACAGTTAGGGGCCTATAGGCTATAGACTTGAGAATAAAAATTGGCACGCTAAAATGTAATACGTGTTGCCCTGGAATCGCCCATATACTGTGAACTAAGGTAAACGGTTTCAGATGGTAGTTTAGTAATGGCTTGAAGTATAACTTTGGCATAAAAAAAAAATCCAGGAAAATAGAGGGCGCACTTCCATACATATCTCTCTCAATGCCCCTTTAAATAAGCCCCTGTCACTATTATCAAGTAAATTAAACATTTTGTAATTTGGTTCTACTTTCCTTCCCATTATTCCTCTTCAGCAATGGCCTACAATTTTGTTAAAAGGAAATACGGCATCAAACTGCACCCATTCCAGTCCAAATCAACAGATTTAATTATGGACCAAAAGGATGCTTTTGTGGCAGTGCCAACTGGTAAGTGAATGCCATAACAAATTTACATTCCCTAAGAACCTTGATCGAGGATATTAATAAAAATGTTAAATATTGCAACTTCATCATTTACAAAAATATGAATGAGCATGAGTTGACCAATGGTGTAACTATAGCTAGGCCTTCAATTTGAGGATGGCCTGTGGGGAACTGTACAGTCCTGTCATCAGGGGCGGGCATAACCGACTATATTTGTATACATAGAGTTTGTCATTTAATTGGGGGCAAGCATTCTGGCAGAGGAATGGAAGGGCCCTAGTTACACCACTGGAGTTAATACTTCGTACTGTTCAAATTGAGTTATAGATAAATCTAATAGATCAAAGTTAATTGTTGATCGCAGAAACATGATGTTAATGCTTGTTTTCATTAAAAGATTGAATGTAGTCTAATAGCGATGCACTTACATGTAGGCCTACATTAAAAAGGCAGGCACACAGCACTGTTGCATGTACATTAAGAGGTCACATAGTAAGCAAGTAAATGTTTTGAAATGATCGGTGGGTGCACCACAAGTATTGTTTTGATCTGTTGTTCAAGCAGTTCAGGGTTCGCCAATTTTACTTGTGCTCATGTTTTTATTCATTATTTAAGAGAACAGTTTTGATTTGTGCAAGTGACATGTATGAATCAAAAATAGACAAATCAATGCACTTGCAAATGTTGATCTCACAACAGCACTTCCCCTGAAGGGTTGTGCCATTCTCTCGAGACATACACATTTATTGACCTATAAATATGGTACAGGTTTAACCGTTTATTACATGAAATTGTCCTGGATCAGCAGTCATGATATATGAGAGTGCTATACCGTATTGTTTGTGATAGAGCAAATACATGAAACATATTAAAACTCTGACATTACTGCCATGTACCCTGGGTCGTGCCATTATTCAAACATCAACATCGGCGCGTGTGCATTGATTTGTCCGATTTCTCACGATACAACACATACGCATTAATTGACCTATAAATAAAATGTTTCTTACTTGTATTTTATTTTCATTCTATTTGCAACAGGTTCCGGAAAGACTTTTTCTTATTCTTTTATTGCCCCCTTATTTTCCCATCTGTTTGGGCGCCCCAGTATGGTTTTGGTTATCTCCCCCTTGCTGGCCTTGATGGAAGATCAAGTACGTCAGGTCAGCAAGTTGGGAGTAACCTCTACCTTCCTGGGGTCAACCCAAACAGATGCATCGATGCTGCGACAAGTTCTGGATGGCAAATACCAAGTGGTTTTTGTTTCTCCAGAACTTGTCCAGTATCAATTTCGTCCACTGTTGGGTAAGATGAGAGATATTCTTTGCGCCATCATAGTCGACGAAGCCCATTGCATTGAGACCTGGTAAGTAGGCTGTTAGACGACGAAAAAACCTAACTGTTGTACGGACGAATAGACTTGTCAAGTAGGGTCGGGGGGGTTTTTTAAACCTAAAATGTCACCGAAATAGGGTTTTTGTCGTCTTATTTTAAATTACACAAAATCTTGACAATCAAGACTAAGTATCTCGCCCAAGAATACAACACATTGGCCGCAGCAGAGCTAGAACTCACAACCTCTGAATCCCAAGCATTATCCACTAGATCACAATGAGCGTGTGACCACCTTTGCCCACCAATTTTGAACTGATTAAACTGTATACCATTTCCCCTTATTCTATATGTACATATGCACTAATGCAGACCAACCCTGAGGCCATAAGCCATAACAGACCTCATCTACTCATTATTCGGTCCATAAAAAAAACATTCATGAAAATTGCTCATGAAATGTATATCTCAGATTTTTCGTATCGATTATAGATTAGCCAACATCAGCCAAGCACCTACCTGGTCAGGGAATTTTTGTGCTACGTGTATATGCAAGCTTAAACGCTACCTATACAGTCGCTGCTCAGAGGGGTAGAAATAGAATATAATTGCACCTTATTAGAGACAAATTGCCATGATTGGTCCTTAAGATAGATATTTGAGCCATGGGCAAATTTGTTAAAAATAGGTCCCAGATCTAAATCATGATTTCACTAACCCATTCAAAAGCAATATAATGCTTGTTTCTTCACAAAAATTGGCATTAACCCTAACCCCCCTGAATGCTACAAAATGCTAATCCTAAGTCCCTCTCCAAGCGCATGTGCTGCCGGTTTTCGATGACATAGTCAACCGAGCCTATATAGATGGGGTGACAGGTGACGTCACACCGCAAAACGTGGCTAGTTGCCATTGTTTTTTGCCCGGCAGTTTGCGCACGCATTCTGTTTTGTTTAGGACCTGTGCTTTTAAAACTCGCGCCAAAGCATTATAAAGGGCAATACGGCATAGCGGACAGTGTTGCGGTCATATGCTGTTCCCTCAAGCGTGTATCGACAGTCCAGTCCCTTCGACCGTTGCGTTTGTTGATAAACATTGGATGTAAACAACGGTCACCTCATCTATAGTGAGCGCAATATACTGCGTGAACGAGTTGCTGAGGGCCGTGGCTTAGTGTGTGGGACCTGGGGCCATGAGAACGGAGGGTCCCTGGATTGAATCCAGACAGGTTCCCGGAGATTTAGTTGGTGTTTTTTCCTCGAAAATTGTGAGCCCGGTCAAAAACCCTAAACCGGGGTTAGGGTTAGGCTTATGATAGAAAAGTTCAATGATAATCATTTAGTTCAAAGACCATATTAATTTTTTCTTTTTCTTTACAGGGGTACGGACTTCCGGCCAGACTTCAAAAAACTTGGACAGCTAAGGGCCGTTCTGCCGGAGGTCCCGTATATGGCACTGACTGCTACGGCGACGGAAAAAATACGAACAACCATTTTGTCTATTCTTTCAATGGGTGATGCAGTTACCCTGCACATCAAACCAGACCGTTGTAATATATCGTATCATGTGGTTGATGTGCAGGGTGACTGGAATTGTGATTCTGTGTTAGAATTACTTTGTAATAAATATGTTCTTATGTTGAATGATCCCACTGGCCCTGTTTGTCCCAAGGTTATTATTTATTGTAGTACTATTGATGTTGTATCCTCCGTTTTTGTGTATATTCAAAATCGTGTTCCTCATCCTCGTAGTCGTCTTTGTCCTGTCGCTATGTTTCATCATAATACCGCGCAATTGAATAAATCCCACGTTTTGTCTGAGTTCCCCAAGCCACACAGTGTTGTTCGTATTGTTGTTTGTACTATTGCTTTTGGCTTGGGGATCGATGTTTCTGATGTACGTTGTGTTGTTAATTTTGGTGTCCCCCTTAGTGTCGAAGATTTTTTTCAGGAGAGTGGCAGGGCTGGTCGGGATGGTGAAGCAGCCGAATCTACTTTGTATCATTTAAGCAAATTAAAACATAGAGATACAGATGCAGCCATGCTACGATACTGTGCGAGTGATATTCCCTGCAGGCGGCAATATCTTGCACAGTATTTCAGACTCACTAATATTGAAGAGCACCATGCCCCTAATGTGAAGTCGGTATCACATTGCTGTGATCGTTGTACTCCAGTAGTTACTCCAGTAGTTAATGATATGTGATGCCCTTTGTGAAAATATTGTGCAAGATATTCAGCATCTGGTTTCCTTTGTTTTGATAACAGCGATATGATACAAAATGATTCTGGCTTATTCACAGTATTAGAATACTGACTGTAACAACGACAAAATATGTAATTTACATTAATGCAATATTGTCTACCTCTAAATAGAGGCAAACTTGTATGTTCACAATGTTTTCCGTACATTTCAGTTAGCCATTGATTGTCTGTTTCACTTATAAGTAAAGAAATTGGCCAATATGCACGGTTAATTAATAAACACAATGCAATAATGAATTTTGTTGTTGTTACAGTGAAATATATAATTTCGACAGGCAATTGAATATCAAAGAATAGTCAGTACTATAATAATTATTTATATCCGTATATTTACATTTAATATACATTGTAATTTTATTTACACTAATAGTATTTGCCAGCTATAAAAACATATGCTGCCAGCTATAAAAACATATGCTGCCATCTTATAATAAAAAATAGATATCTGTAAAAAATAAAATTAATTGCACATATACCATATAAGCAATTGTTATTTGAAAACTTTAAAAAGTTTCAGTGTCAAATTTGTACAATGTTTTAAACATGAAATAAATTATAGATAGATGTAGAATACTATGAATTGCACAAGCAATTATTATAGATACGAGGGTCATTCAATAAGTTCTACCTCCTACTTCATAACTTTGCTATTACACAAGCCAGTCATATGAAATATTCCACATTTTACTGAATATCAGTATTCCTATATGCTAAAGGCGTGTTGATATTATACTATTTGTAGGCCACAAAGGTTAATATTGCATATAATCTGATTTATGCATGATAGTATATATTTAAAAATCATTCATTGTTTTCTGATTTCAGTATTTAAATCGGGCGGTTAACTTAATCATACGATACGGAGAGAAAACAAAAAAAATGTATTTATCTTTGGGGTACTTTTCCGTGTCCGTTGTTCAAAATCTCTCTCTGGCTTTGATTGCATCATGACAAAAGTGAAATAGGTATCAATTAGCATTTACTATAAATGTGTAGCTATGATTCATATTAGCGATGTTATGAGTGAGGAGGTAGAACTTATTGAATGACCCTCGTATATTAGGGTAATGAATACTTTTCAAGTGTCAACTTAATTCAATATGTACAATAATACATTTTAAAATGTTTATATTAAAGGTGTATGTTCTGATCACTTTTTGGGGGGCTATGATTTTTTTTTCACATCAAGATATTTTTGATATCAGAAGAATCCCCATATTTTTCTCATTATGTCTGTAAAATCTTAGGGACCAGAAATGTTCCATTAAGAAATTATAGGCTAAAATGTGGTGAATTACTGCCAAAGGTGGTTAACCACCAACCAGTTTGTGTGCTACTCAATGGGCAATTTTTGTGTGACCTTTTGATTTCTAAATATAGAACCGTTGAAGTTATGCAACTCAAACTTTGGAATGTGACAATTTTAAGGATGACCTTTCATGTAAAATAGAGAACATCAAGTTGAAAATTGGGCCAGCAATCGGAACATCTACCTTTAATATTAATTGCACATAAAAGCAATTATTATATTAAAAACATTTTCATATTCAGCGTCACCATTTTACAATATGTACAGGAAATAATTAATCAATTTACCCTTGCTTGAAAGAAAGTCGTTTGCCACTATACTCTATTTGGCTTCCTCTGGACAGCGACGTAACTTAACAGACGCAGCTTTTACGCGCGTGTATGTATCATACGTCTTTCAACGCTCATGTATAATATACGACAGCGCCTCCAGTAGACACGCGCGTTATGTGCTGCAATTAGTATAACTTGCAGTTATGTCACTGTCTTGTGATGGCCAAATAAATAGACTATAGTTTGATCAGTTCCAGCTTCTTAATCTTACAGCAGCAAATGAATACAGAAGGACGCGTGTGTGCATGAAGGCATCAAGCACACTGTATATTAGATGTTGCCACCATCTTGTGATTACGCTTGGATTACTTTTGGGAGTGGAACGATAAAAACCGAATACTTCTCGCCAATTTGGAACTGATCAAACCAAAGGTTCAATTTTTGGACAATTAGTAGTCATTTCATTGTTTTAAAAAATTACCATTTCATTTTTTCAATACAATTCATAATAAATACTAATATGTTTGGTAGTTGACAGGGAAAAGAACAATATAAATTGTAAAAAGTTGACATACAGGTAGTGTTTTGTCAAATAATTGTGCATGTATTGCTCAAAGAGGAAATAAATTGCATTATACGGCTATATTAGAAGTATTCTTCTGTACATTGTTGTGACTGGTATACCAGAAATCTTAAGTTCACTTTATTTGAAAGAAAACACTGATTATTTGAAATACAATTATGTCTATTAAAATAAGACATTTATAATATAGCTAGTCCATTTTGTCAAACTGACCAAATGAATCTTAGATTGTATTTGTAAAACAAATCAATCAGTTTACGTCTGGGCTGATATACTGATAAACAGGATTATAATCTTAACAATCATGTATTGATCTTACAGTACAGCTTGAATGAGAATGAATAATATCATCGGACATAAATGCATTGACCTCCAAAGCTCAAGGTACTAGACAGCATTACGTTGAAAATGCTGAATATCAATGCGATATGATTGTGCTGTCATCTTAATATCATCCCATTGTCATCGTAGTTGGTTGTCCACTCTAATTCAAGTTGTACTGTATATTTCTCTTATAATATGTGACTATTTTAAACTTAACTATCCTCATTCCGCATTGAATTTCTAATGTCCGAAGTTATGTGAAACAAATAGGGTAAAGTCGCCTATTTTCGGTCAGCGCCTATTTTCGGTCATTTCGCCCAAATCGTGTAATAAAAATGACTTCGTCGTTATAATCTGACGACTAAAAAACCTCCGCATAGTTGATGCCCTGTATTGCTTTTAAAATGGCGACGACCGATGCAATTACACGATTTTGACCAGTGACCGAAAATAGGCGACTTTACCCTACATGTTTTATTTTGGCCTTATGCACTCCTTTTTCATAGAATGCCCTCTATCTTTTATAAACATGAAACTAAAATATTGTTCAAGTTGTTTTCTGCCTTAGATACGTTTTCTGCCTTAGATACAGATCCTGCTAAATTTTGATAAGCTCTAAAATAGCAAGCCTCCTTAGAGCAACAAATGAATACAGGTGTGCCTGGACGTAATTGCGCGAGTATGCTTAAATTTACTTTTGTGAGCAGAGATATGAAAACAAATATCTCTAGCAAATTTAAAATTGATTAAAAGCATAGGTCCACTTAAGATTAGTTCACCTATCCAGTTGGTGACAGATGAAAAATTCACAATTTGACCAAAAAAAGACTTCCACCTGCTAACACATGATACAGAAAGGCACACTTTTCCACAGATATGAAAAGAAGTTGGATCCCAACTATAGATCAATCAGTTCCAAATTGGCGAGAAATATTCAGTTTTTATCTATCCGCGCCCAAAAGTAATCCAAGCATATCAGCACGATGTTGGCGTACGCAAGTGTCACGCATACAATGACACTGCGACAGTAAGTGCGCGCCGTATTGAGCCATGCGAGCGTTTTGCACGCGACGACCTTCTGAATTCATTCGCTACTGTAAAAAGGTTTCGCCAATTTGGAACTGACTGAGCTATAATACTGTTATTCAATAAATCAAGGGTCTTTAAGAAAAAGAAAATAGGACTAAATTGAAGTCACATCAATTCTTGCAGCAGGGTTTTCTTAAAGACCCTAGATTTACAACATAAGCCTTACTGTAATGTCAATGAGACCCAGAAGACACTGGTAACATAAATCATGAGTCATGTGATGAAAGAAAAGCATGCTGGAACTGCTCAGGAAATTTTCTTTGCAACTTGACATTTATGCAGTGTATGACAATTTATTACTGAATGAGTCGGGCATCTTGGAACAAGACGAGATATATTGCAGGGGTACTGCCCACTCATTACATCTTATTATACCTGCAGACTTTACTGTTATACAATCTTTAAAGTATAGCCAATAAAGACAATTCATATTATGTAATACAAGGGATAATTAAAGCAATCCCATATTGATGCATTTTTCATTTGCAATTTATATTTACCTCACTTTGAGAAACTGTGAGTTATTAATCAAAGATGTATCATGTATCGGACAATGTAATTCGATGATTGTTCAATAATACCCAATACATAGTTATTATAGTGTAACTGATACATTTTTCTCTGAATAACTACCAGTGTGGTGATAGCCGCACAAGAATTTATTGACCTCTTTAAAGACCGAATGATATAAAACATATGTATTATGGCTTCATCAGGTTTGCCTTATTCCTGTATGAAATTTTCACAATTATGAATAGGCAATGGCAACAATATCAACTGTATAATTTATGAGTCTGCAAGTATAAGTATATTACAATATAAAATATAAAATATGAAATATAAAAAATGTGAGAAGGTAAATTTAGATATGTGGATTCGATGTAGTTAAGGAAGATATGACTTTGTAACATTATAGACATACTAATATGTGACCGGCTCCCACAAAATGAGCGTAAAGTCGTGGCGAAGATGTTTGCTGAATTGAGCTAGGATAGCATGTTATTGATTTTTGCCATTTGTTGTTAGTATGGACCAAGCCCTTTTATTATAGCGGGATTATAACATAAATAGCCTGGCATGGCTGGTAATACTCTTAAAATAACAATACATACTGCTATTTTAGAATTCCCCTATAATAGAAGGGACCATATGGGTCCGTACCAACAACAATTTAAACAGCAAATCAATAATATGCTATACTGCCTCAATTCAGCAACATCTTTGCCTCGACTTTACGCTCATTTTGTGGGAGCAGGTCACATATGATAAAAAGAAAACAAACTGTTTTTGTACAAACACTTTACATTTGTTTTTCATTTTATGTAATAATACCGAAATCTGTTCTTACATGAACCTAATAAAACATATTTATATATAGAAACTCATAGTACTGTGTAGCTTTGTGTCATAGGGTTAAATCCAGAAGCTATATTTTTAATGTACTGCAATTTCTCAGTTTTATCCCAAAGTGACATGTCATGAAGTTCTATTACATTTATTCAAATGGCAGTGTATATTTTCAATATTTTGAAGTCACTAATGACTGCTTATCAGTTGTTTAGAAGGGAACTGTGGACATTCATAACATTTCACTTTGGTACTGAAGAATTTCCTGAGGTCTGACGTTAAATGAAATAACTTACAAAGTTTTGAACTTTTGGTGTCATATTTAGATAGCATGAGAAATCATCACCCAGCTATGGATTTTCTAGTTTCATCAAGGTTTAGCAGACAAAAGGTTTACATAACCCCATTAGGCAGCAAGTATAATATTCAACCTGAATCAAATTGGTATAAACTTTTTTTAATCAATAATCGCAAGAGCTATTATTGCAGCTAATATAAAATATGTATAAAGTACAATATGGAAATATATCATAATATCCATATTAATATAATTAAGTAAATCAAAATCAGTCAATGTTATTGGGTTTAACATATGCACTTGACTAATGGACCAATTAGATCAACAGAAGCTGAAGAAGAGTATGAAAGACAACACTTCATAATTAGTACTAAATATGTATTTTGGATGTCTTTTTATGGGGCCATATCCCATTTCAAATAGCATTACGCGGAAATCAAAACCTTGCGATAATTTATACTTTTACAGTATATGAATTTCAATTGTTGTTTTATCAATGATTGCTTAGCTTATTCATTCAACCAAAGAAAGAAAGAATCGTTTGCTTTCGGCATATAAAACACTGTTGTCAATTAAAATTTCTTACTGAATCAAGCAATCACAAACTCATTTGGGATTTGATATAGGTAAAGGTATTGAATCCATGCACTACTCATTGTCATCTGTAAATATTTTTAAAATAATGAAATGTGATGGAATAAAGACACACATCTTTAAATACAGGCCTTAAAAACATCTTTATGTATTACTTGTTAAAGATGAATTTGGTGCAATTTACGCATTTTACCAAAAACTGAATTTGCTACAAATGCAGCAAATTTTGAGCCCAAATAAGTAATTTTAGTCAAAAATTTAAAAATCAGCATTTGTGGTTAAATTTGACACTCAAAAATGTATATTTTTGTATACATCGTATTAATAGTTCAAAAGTTACAGCGCCTTATAAATTTTTTTTTCTTCATTTAATGTTGTGAGGGTTGACGCCCCCCTTAATGGGCCTTCATTAGGTAAAGCCTAAATTGCATCCTTCTTGTCTAAGAAAGCACTAACTTATTTTGTTTGAGGTATTTCATATTAATACATGCTGGTGTTAGGCCATATCGTAAGTATTATCAAAACAATGACTTTGTATTCTAAAGACAAATGTCAATTGTATAAAAGGATGTGTGTTTTCATGAGTAGGTTTTATGGCATGGAAAATAACAATGCAAAAACCAGACTGGACAGGAAGGACAATATTTCTATAACAATGAAGAGAATGGGAACAGTTTTTGAAAACAATAATTAAAATGAAGACAGTACAACTGGATCAAAAATATAATTAAAATAATTGCAAGCAATTAGGAATGCGGTTCATTTTTCTTATGTAATTTACATAATTGTACTGTCACCCAAGCTTCCAATTTGTGTGGGTCAATATTGTGAATTTTGTTTAAAGGAAACTTGGGGAATGATGGAAAACAACGGCCTGATGCATTGACAGTGAATAGCGACTCTGAATGCAATTCACTGACAAGCGTTGCAATCTCTCCTGACCAATCTGGTTTCTTATGTCTACCTATACCAGTGAACAGCTCCACATCACGATCAAATGTGTGGAGCAGTTCATCCAAAACTTGTTTGGATTGCCCGAGTCTCTCTAACAGCTTCGTTGTCAAATATGGTCCACTTCTCTTCAAGTCGTTCTTGAGATCCTTGTTCAAGAACTCCAAGAAGATGTCAAGTGATATGTTATGCCCAATACCACCATGTACATTGACTGTACGGTTGAACATCATCCTTGCAGCCATTCTGGGAGTCAGAGTACCAAATACCTGAGAAATTAAGTTAAAACTAATGATACGATAGTTGGTATGCCTATAACAGTGGAAATGTACAAAGTCATATCTCCAATGGAGAACAATTCGTTCACCATCGCCTTCCTTAACTGCATCAATCCTAGCAATATCTAACAAACCTTCTCTTAACACACCACAAGTATAATTATGCTTGTGGTCTTCGTGATCATTACCTGGCTGTGGATGGGTGAATGACGGAAGAACACCCTGGGGGAAAACAAAAGTATCAACAACAGCTGAACAGACCGTGTCAAGATACTTTTGTTTTACCTCCAAGGTATCCTTCTCTGATGGAAGATCAGAGGGAGATTCTTCAATCTTGTCTATCCCCATGACTTGCATCAAAGCAAGGACAGCATAGCCATGGGTGACAAATTGAAGAAACTCCCTATTGTCATTCACCGCATCTTTGGCCGTTGTTCTCACTCCCCGACGATCAAAAAGATTCCGCAGGTGGTACAGAGTTCCCTTTTCTCGAACGGATGACACTTTGTAGAATTGAGTGAAAACATCCTGTAAGAAGAAAAAAATAACAATATAAGAAGCCATGATTATTGAATTTCTGTACAAAAAAGGACATAGTAGACAATTGGGTCATATTCCTTTGGTTATAGTTGTTTGAAAAGAAAAAAGAAATAGTGGTATTATTTATACTATAGTTTGATCAGTTCCAAATTGGCGAGAATTAATAGTCTTTTACCTCTTCGCGTGCAAAAGTAATCCAAGTGTACGCGAGAAACACGGTTTTGGCGGAACACACACACACGTCACACATATGATGCACAGTGAGCTTGTTGCCTTCATTGCACCCGCGTCCTTCTGTATTCATTCGCTGCTGTATGAAGGCTTCACCAATTTTGAACTGATCAAACTATAGCGGCATAGTTTAGCGGGTTACGCTCGGGTCCCCGCTAGATGATTTATTTGCGTACGTAACTCGAGGGGGGTAAAAAGTTACGTACGCTCTGTACGTAAGTGAAAATGGCGATAATTTTGGACGACCCCTAACAGATTTCAATAAAAGTATAAATCGAGTGGAGATTAAACATTTGTGATCCTATGTGGATAGTTTTTTCAAAAATCCATTCATAAAAGTCAGATTTAGTGAGATTTTAAGATGCATAATTTCATCGTATTTGTGACTCGCTCACGTGCGTGCGGGCATTAAAATGTTGTTATTTGGCTAAAATTCACGGGTAATTACTACAATACTAAAATCAGGACAGAACAATCATGAGTGATGTGAATGCAGAAAGTGATGTATTGTAAATGTAATGGATGAATGGAATGATTCAACAGTGTAAATAAATTGTGTTGAGATGAGATTAAACAGCAATTCGTCAGTTTGTATATTTCGCCTCGCAAACGAGCCGTGGTGTCACATTGCCAACTACCAGTGTTACGCGACCAACCTAAATCTGGTTGTTGGTGAGTGGTCGTCCCGATCCCGTTACAACTGCAATAGCCGAACTGATTCATATTTTATAAGCTATGAATACCAACAAAGTATGTTGTTCAGTTAATTTGTGGTATAACTGTTAAAATTCCAATCAGTGGTCTTACTTGTAAAATGATCACGCCTTCATGCCAGTCTTCTGGCTTTGGGAGAAGGCCCTCCAATCGGTCTTTCGGGCGGAAGCTATCAGTACGTGCCTTTTGGGCGGAAAGGCCTCTTTGGACAGTGAGGCCATCCCCCCCAAATGGCAATTTCAGCACGGTTCCGTCATCGGTGACTGGGCAGTACCCTTGAAGGGTGGACATTGCATCTATCATGTCACCAAGCTTCATCTCGTCTTTATCCAAGATACCCAGTTTATTCTGAAATGAAATATAAAATTGTTATACATATCTATCAAACACGCAACAAGCATAACTGCCCCACCATGACAGAAGGAAGTATGGGACAATTTGAATTTGTTGATATTTGGTGAAATAACTATTTTTGTGGATTTTTCATATTTTTTCAAATAATTAATAACGTTTGTTTAATAGTAAAACAAATGTAATCAATTGTTTGAAAAAATATGAAAAATCCACAAAAATAGTTGTTTCATTATATATCAACAAATTCAAATTGGCCCATACTTCCTTCTGTCGTGGTGGGGCAGCATAGTAGACCTACATATATTTAGCCTTAACCCTGGAACACCACACGGCGACAGATTTTGTTAGGATGGAGAAAATTCATCCAAAAGGTCACCCGACCCCCTCCCCCCACAAGGATTTAAACCACGGATCTCCAACACCAATGGCTGTCAAAGCTACTTGGCTCAGTATACTTCGCCTCGTATATAGCCTGGGTTAATTTTCTAGCCAAATAAACTTGCACGCCAGGTTATAAAAACTGGCTGGCCGTGTTGTTGCCGTGTGGTGTAGTAGGGTTAGGGTTGTAGGGAAAATGTATTAATTTCAGACCCTACAAATGAGCTGTTTATGATCAATTATATATTAAATATGTTACTATTTCTAGTGCTCGGTCCAATATTTGTGCTAATCATTCAACAACACCAACTCTTCCTGACTCCCAAGATTTTATTCTAAACATTATGGATAATGGTTATGCTATAAGGTTATTTTTTCTTGATTTAAGAAACCATTTGATGTGTTAAGCATTTCTCCCATATAATTATCTTTTGATGTTATCGAATGCTCTTGTAATGCCTCATTTTGATTATGTTAGCCAAGTATAGGTCACCACGGAGTGGTGTCACATGCCGTTAACCACAAACCAAAAGGTAAATAAATGACTCTTCGGGGGACTCTTAAACAGCGTACACAGTGTCACACGATCCCTTAGGTATGGGCGAGTAGAGCGTAAAACTGATAGGTAGTTAAATCGTCTGGTTTGTTGTCAACGGCAAAAGGCACAAAGTACCCGGATGACCGGGGCCATCTATAGTTTAAATTTGCTCAGACATACCAAACTAAAATGCAGATAATCATTTAGCCAGAAAAATATTATTTACTGATATTATTTATGCATAAAATGAGGACCTACTTATATAGCAGTGTTGGACACTGAAGTATTTTACCCCTCAATAAATAAAGCATATATTTTTCAATATTAGCATGAAAAATAACAAATTAAAATGTTGCACACTGTATTATCTATACCAAAGAACCGTACTATATATCTATGGTAGACAAACCTTCTGTCACTAGAACTTAAAAACTCTGTCCCTTTATGTAATGTGCAGTAATTTAACTACAAAGAGGGTTGTGCTATACATACCACATCTGACTTTACCACAGTCTCCTGCTGGTGCTGATGGCTGATGTGCTCTACCACGGCAGGTTTGAGTACCTTCATACAAGGAATATACTGCACACAGATCCGCCCGATTAAGACCTATTATAATAGATGAGATATACATGAAATCATAATAATTGGAAATTAAGCTAGTGATCACTTTAGGGCACTAAGTATAGCGTATACTTTTTTAACATAATGGCAATTTTTGCTGTTGCTACTCACAAAAACATGAAAGCAGCTAGTATTATAACCATGGTTGTACTGTGATTAGTTGTAGCTGTGTAGCACACATGGTTTTGAAACAAATTGAAACACATGTGACTTTGTACCCAAAGCAAAGTCAAGGTCACTTTAACACCAAACTCTCCAAGGATGTTCACCTAGGTTGAAAATTCATAATGTAATATAATTGTTAAAATGTACAAATACAATTTTTTTAAATCAAAATTGAGGGCACAGCTTCATGCACATACCTGAATATTGATTTAATATCACTATCAGCAAAGTATGCCATACCATATCTTCAGTTGTGGCAATCTGTAAAAGCTCAAGTGGTCTATGAAATATATATTACTCACAGACTCTAAAGAGATCAAATGCCCGGTTCCTAATGAGTTAAATAACAGTCAACTGCTGCAATTTAAACAGTTTATGGTTTTGCGACCTGTGGGGAATTGACCTGGATTGTGTTTTAATGACATAAAACATTTCACATTTCTAATTACCTTAAGTTCTTCTTTAAGTGAAGATTCATCCTCACCAGTTATCCACCACGTCTCCTGTGGCAATTGCCTAATATCGTCCAGAATAGGACGATCATTCGGCAAATGCTCACAGTTCACCCTGTCCAGCACACTGTAAGCTTGCATCAAATTGTACTGGACATTGGACGTGGTGGAAGTCTGGTGGCGACTATCTTTCTTGAGGTTCAGATTGTCAATGATGACCTGGAATCCAGGGTGTAAACTTGCTGGAGACACCTGGAAAAGTTCATTGTAGAAAGATTATGAGTGCTTATATCATAAATAACATGGCTGGTGGACCAGAAAATATACAACATTTTGGCGAATGTAATTTCTAGCTCATTGCACATTTTGAAACAATTTTGTTTGTTTCTATTTAGAGATTTTGAGCTTACATAACAACCTATATACAAAAAGAGTGAAAATAAATACAGCACAAACTTTTCACTTTGATTGAACGCTTCCGATTTTTTGCTGCCTTATCCCTTATCCATTTCAAAGCACCGCACTCACATGCTGGGCCATGCGTACCGATTTGGCGCAGTCAGTAGGCCTACCGGCGCTCCAAAGTCCCTTACCGTGAAGAAAAGAGGTCTGGATTTGTTTATTGCTAAGATTGCTATCACTTTACATGAACAAATGATTTTGGATGTGATATTATTATGATGCTATGCATTAGAATGAGAATAACAAATGGATATTTTGTTTTGGTTGCATGACTATTGTGTGACTGAACCGACATCCACTACTCAAAATTCATACACTCTTAGTAGTGTTCAACCAATCAGACAGCAAGAAACAAAAATATGCGGAGTACACAGAAAGTGCACTCTATGGGCCTAACTGATAATCATTTGGTACAAGAGTTACCTGTGCTGGCATGGGAACATAGAACCTGCTTAACCTGTATACAGCCTTTAAAAGAAACATTTGATTATATAAAAGGATAGGAATAGAATAGATAATAGATATAGTAAAATAGATGTGTACAGGATACGACATAATGTGGTACAAATTGAAAATAAAGCTATATAAATACAAAAATCAAAAGTTTTATTTCAATGAGATCAATTTTATGGTATCAATTCCATTTGCTAGTTCAAGATTGTTGAAATTATTAGTTCAAATTGGTCTGAGATTACATATTTCAGGCTAATAAAGCTAACTTGAAGATACATGGTGCCCCTGCTGCTTAAAAGATCATCCATGGTCTTATGTGTTAATTGAATGTTGTAAAAGAGGATTCACCGATGTAGAGCTGATCAAACTATTGATAATATTTCTTTAACTACTTACACCATTGTTATTGATATCAAAGATGACCATTGGCTCATATTCATCCTGCTCCTCGACCTCCAATAACAAATCATCTGATTTCTGTAATAATAATTATAATAATTATAGACAAGAATCAAAATGTTGTCAAACATAAAGGAGGGTATGCAAGCGTTCTGGTGGGGCACTAGCGATTAGATTTTAATGAATAATCAATAATCAATTGAATTGAATTGAAATGATGACAAAGATATCAGATTCTTGTGACGTTCTCTTTTATCCAATCAGTCAATACTTAACATTTTTTCATTCAATTTCACAATGAACTATTATCTACCCTGCTCATGTTTGTAATAGTATACAAAGAATGAATGTTTATGAGTGCAATGGTATGAATATTTGAGGTGAAAGATGAAATGTTCCATTCAACAAAGCGAAGCTGAGGTGAATGGAACATTTCACCTTTCACCGAATGAAAATATTCATTCCATTGCACCAATGAAAAAACATTCATTATTTGTTTCATATAACACCTTCAGTTTGTTTATTTGTCATCAAATCAGAAGCTGACAGTTTATCATACAATACCGACATCGCCTTCATGCCAAATTAAGCAAATAACGGCACTTCCGGGTTGAGATTTCCTGGGAAAATTTGTGAGTTACAGGTCAATAAATGCGTATGTGTTGTTTCGAGAGAAATTAGACAAATCAATGCACGCGCGCTGATGTTGATGTGTGAATAATGGCACGACCCCGAAGGGGGAGTGCTATTATGAGCATATCAACATTTGCGCAAGTGCATTGATTTTTCTAATTTTTCGAGAAACAAAACATACGCATGCATTATTTGTTTCATATAACACCTTCAGTTTGTTTATTTGTCATCAAATCAGAAGCTGACAGTTTATCATACAATACCGACATCGCCTTCATGCCAAATTAAGCAAATAACGGCACTTCCGGGTTGAGATTTCCTGGGAAAATTTGTGAGTTACAGGTCAATAAATGCGTATGTGTTGTTTCGAGAGAAATTAGACAAATCAATGCACGCGCGCTGATGTTGATGTGTGAATAATGGCACGACCCCGAAGGGGGAGTGCTATTATGAGCATATCAACATTTGCGCAAGTGCATTGATTTTTCTAATTTTTCGAGAAACAAAACATACGCATGCATTGACCTAATTCATACACGACACTATACAAATAAAAATTCACAATTTAAGCATAATTTTGATCTATGTAAAACGACTAAAAACACTTTAACAAGTTTGCTAACACCCGCAGTGAAAATCGGCGAACCCGCGAATCTTGAACAACGAATCAAAACAAAACGCGCACTGCGTGATTTGAACGGCGCACACGCGGAGTGCAGTGGACACTTTCAATGCACTCCGCGTATTTGTAATTCCTGCTTCCTGATTGGTTCAACACTACATAGAGTGTATGAATAAAACTTAGCATAACTTCCAAATTCAGCATTCAGCACCTCAGTTTCGATATAATCATATCGAAACTAAGAAAATCATGAAATTTTATATGATAAACGGCGAATGTTGGTAAACTGTTTCAGATAGTAGTTAGTATATGCCTAAGTATTACTTTGATGCAAAAAAACCTGATTTCCAGGATAATTGAGGGTGCACTCCCATACGTATCTCTCAATGCCCCTTTAATGACATATGATGTAAAATCAATGAAATGGGACAAATTTTTTATGTCATGTGACATACAATCCACCAATCAAATGACAAGGTAATTTCCAAGTGTTATATGATCTTTATAGATCAGCCCACTACCGTGCAATAGACTTTTTATCCATTTGTAGTAGGTTTTTAGCCAAATTAATAGTAGGCCAGAGTTCAATTAATATTCAAATGCATTCCAGTATAACTAGTAGGAATTTGGAGGAATTGTGTATAATAAATAATTCATAACTTACATCATTTTGGATATCTTCTGCAAGCGGGATCACTTTTGGATCAACAACATCCTCTTCCTGTCCATGTGAAAGACCCTAATTGAAAATTTACAAAAATGTGAAGACAATTTTACTAATATATAAAATATCATATACATTACAAGACAAAGTGGAAAACTGGCCACATGCTGCTTTGGTTTTTAAGTAGTATGTTTATGTTTAAATGTGTCACAGCTAAATGTGTGGGCAAACTCATTGAGAGATGCTGTCTGCAGCAGTTTGAAGAATACATGTCTTTAAACGATCTCTACAGTGCTGCTCAATCTGCCTACAACTGTGAGACTGAACTTTTCCGAGTCCAAAATGATCTACTACAAGACATCAAGGCCTGGGCTGAAAAATGAAATTTAATGTTGACAAGACAGATACTCTTCTTTGGCACTCGCACCATTATAATCAAAACAAATAATTCTCGATCAAAACGTTTATTCCAGTCACGCCAGCGTTCATCCAAATTTTGAATGCAGCGTGATGAGCCCTTGACAACCACGCCACAACGCGATCGTACGTGACATGAATAAACATTATGAACTTACATAATTGTCCAACCACGCAGCGTGCGGTCTTGTTGATTAGGGCCGCAATTGGTCAATTACCTATTTGTTTACAAGCACGTCACATCTTCTGGATTTACTGCGCCCTTACCATCGCAATTGACGCGGTCACGCACGAAACGCCCAGTCGCATGGAACACTGATGAATCGTATACAATTTTATTGAGATTTCTTTGTTTTGATTATAGCAACGATCAACCGTCTTCACAGACAATTTGAAACATTCAGACATCGATGCGCGAACAGAAGCTCGCAATCTAGGTAGGGGTGATATTCAGGACTTGCATACAAATGACCAACACATGACAGGCTGTATGGGTGTGTATACGCAAGATTGGTAAAATTAGAACTTTTATAACTTTGCGTACAGAATGTTGTAACAGTCTTCTGCTTGGAAAACCCCATAGAAAAATCAAACGTCTTTAAAGACTCCAGAATGCGGCAGCAAGACTTGTGATGCTCAAAAATCGAAACACCCACATCATCCCAACTCTCTAAGAACTACACTGACTACCGGTGTGTCAATGTAGGTCTATCATATATAAGTCTCTGTTCATAGTATTCAAGTTCGGCATCTGCAGTCTCTGAACTGCTTCAAGTCAGCCCTGAAAACAGAACTTTTAATTTAAACAAAAAAATTCTAACATTTAAATCATCATTCTCATACGCCACTTTTAATTATTAATTTTCAACAAAAATTCATTTCAAATGAATAGCAATGTTAACTTACATAGCCATGATCCATATGGTGGTTATCTTGCAACCCATGTGATGAATATGCATGATCTTCATGATGATCTTCTGGCGGTGCTATCAAGTCTCCATCAATGGTGTCAACCTATGATGAAAGGAGGTAAACAAACATCATTATGAAAATCTGAAATTGAAAACCATAATTACTGTTACACAAATAGTTTACATAATCTGTACAGGCAAATGGTCAACATTACACATATCAATATCATCAGCATCAATGATTTTTGCTTCATGCTTTGTTTTATCAGAACAATCAATTATGCATTTATTGGCTTGCGTGTTGCTGATATTGTGCATTTATACCTCTGGAGGTTGGTTTGCAAATCATGTCCCTGTGAAATGTTTGATTAAAATAGATTATGAAAAAGTAATATGTGAACTGGTATGAGAAACAAGATTTTTTTTAAAAATTATGGCCAAAATATTTTCTAGAAACAATTGTGGCCTAAAATTATTTTTAAAAGGTTACAAATATTTTACGAAAAACAAGATTTATTTTAATTATGGTCAATTTTTTAACCAAAAAGTACAAATATTTTTCGAGAAAACAAGATTTTTTTAAAATTATGACCAACATATTTTTTCTCAAAATTTACAAATATTTTTTTAATAAACAAGACTTTTTTCAAATTATTGCAACTATTAAAAAAATTAACAGTTATTTAGTGAGAACCAAGGTGTCTGTCTCGATTGCCTTGGGACAAAATCACATCGGTTAGCTTCCAAAAATTGTTTAAAACAAAGTCAGTTCAAAATTAGCAAGACATTTGTGAGTTTATTCATCTGGGCAAAAGTTATCCATACAAATGCATGGTGCTATGAGAACAGTTTGTGCATTCACACTGTTGTTAGAAGTTTGCCAATTTGGAACTGACTATAAACTCAAACATGGTAATCTGCTTTATTTTGATTTTTGTGGATACAATACAATGTATCTTAGTGTTATTGCTGCTGCATGAGAGTTTCAATTTCTAAATTCATATATTTATTGATTATTTCATGTTACCTCCATAGGTATGTCAACCCATTCTTCCTCCTCATCCTCATCCTCTTCACTCCCTGTCACTGTCTGTGTTGCACCAATTGCTAGGCTTGATAATGGATCTGGAAGCTGTGTTATAAATGGAAACAAAAAATAACTTAATTTGTGATCTTCTTGATTTACAAATGACTAACTGATCTAAGGTTCTTTTTGATATATTGTTTATTAATCATCCTCTATTTCTGTACTCACAGTCACATCCTTATTTTGAGCTATGCTTTGCAAGGCGATCTAAAAACCTCTGTGCATCATGATATCGGAGCATATTCCAGTGATTGCAGCTTGATATTGCATGAGCAACTTTCTGTAACTTCCTGGTATATATGCAATCATGAAATGAAAGACAAATCCCTCACAGTAATGCTGGTATTGTGATTAAAATACTTACACTATATGGAGCAATACATTTCATCACTCGATGACCGATCAGGGATTTGGTTCCCATTTCTTCCTGGCCGGTATACACCAAATTCCACCTGGCGCAATATGCTTACCACCAGGTAGGTTTATATACCCGGAAATGGGACAAGACAGGCCTTATGATAGAGGTGCGACAATTCGACCAATATATCGTATGGGTTGATGGCTCAGGTCGCTCGACAATGAGAAACAGAAAGTCCCTGCGGAAATATATGCCTGTGCATTGCCCAGAACCCCGTTAGTCAATACTTGACGACATGGCATGATCCAACAGCCGCCCATCCCCATTCCCATTGAAGGAGCGACACGACAGTTCCATGTGCCCTGAGACCACCACAGAGACAAACACTCCGGCAAACACCTATCCTGACCATCCTACCCCAACCAACATAGCGCTACAATCGCTACATGGCGTACCCAACAGCGAGTCTGTCACTCAGCCAGCTCATGACACCGAATCTTTGCATAAGTCTACACAACCTGCTATCGAGACACAAAGGGTACTACCCGCGGCCCAATTGCATGCTGCACCATCCGCAACAGGACCCCGAACGCCACAGCTAACTATGATCGATCCAGAATTGGCCAACACTCAGCGACGATCCATGCGTGTCAAGAGACCACCTGAATGGACCAAGGACTATGTGACATAAATTCTAGTCAAACATTTTCATACAGATTTCTCAGCCCCTGTCACAACTGTCAGCTGGACAGCGCCTTGGGGGAGATAGACAATAACTCTCTTTATAATAACTCTCTTATTCTTTTCATCTGTTTGACGTTTCAGACGTTGTCGTCATTTGCTTGACTACCATTATTGAACATCATTGAAATACCTACGGGTTATTATTTAGGTATAGGTGCATTAACTCACCATCATATTTTCTTGGAGCTGTATCTGGGTTTTCCATAATTTTGTCTTGTTGTCGTAGCCTCGACACATCTTGTCAACTACCTGCAGGGTAGTTGACCTTGCTGTGACAAGTCCGAAGACCTTCAGCCGCCTAAACATCTGAATAAAGGATAGTAAAAATAAATAAATTAAAAAATCAATGAATTTTGTATATCATTCATATAGAATTACTATACATCCGAATGGTTTGTCTGCTAAATTGTTTGACCAGCCTCATTAATTTATGCATGGGTAAACAGTTGCGGTGCAAAATGCTGTGGAAATGCCATTTAAAAAAATAAAAAAATAAATAGTATAGAGCAAGATTTAGAATCCTTAAACTGAATATTTGTTCATTATGAGGAAACACAATTAAAGTTTATTTCTGATTGATTGAATGATAATATAAGTTTGTTAATGAGGGGATGACCCGACTTGGACTGTTTCAATAACTAAGAAGGATGGACAAAATAAACAGAAAACGAATTCATTATTAGCGCGATTATATACCTAGCTTTCGCACATTGTTTTATTATAATCTGTATTCATTTTTTTATTGAATTGAATTAAATATTTACCACACTGAGAAACGATTATGTCTAATATAATTACCAAACTCTTCAGTTGTCCTTTCCACAACAGCAGACCAATCAATCTTTGGAAAGCATTGCATCTGCTGTTGCGGTGCTGGAGTAGTAAGGCGGCTGCAGCCAAAACTCTTGGTGCTGCGGTTTGGCGCTTCTTCGGACTTGTCGCAGCAGTCAGGATGGCTACCAAGCCCGGGCACTTTTCTACTAGTTCTTGGTAGCTGTCATTGATGGTCTTCTGGGTGCTGCCTTTTGTTTTCGTCGTATTGCAGTAATATCTGTATGTTTTTGAAACAAACATTAAAGGTGTATGTTCAGATCACTTTACCTTTTTTTTTATTCACATCAAAATATTTTGATATCAGAAGAATACCGATACCTATTTTTCTCATTATCTCTGTGAAATCGTACGCACAAGATGTTCCATAATTTAAAGACGTTGTATTGAATTACTGCCGAAAGGTACCAGTGAAACACCCGGCCAGTTTGTGTTCCTCAATGGGAATATTTCATGTCACCTTGTCCTTGTGGGGTTGTGTACTTCTAAAAAAACATTCCCATTGAAATTATGCAACTCCAACTTTGGAATATGACCAGGCCTATTTAATATTATAAATTATGGACATAATTCAGTTCACTCGAGCGTGTTTTTGTTGCTTACTTGAAGCTGCGTCCAGATCATAAATGCGCAAACAACTATGCAGGCGTGCGAGTTACGATGGACCCTAAATGTCTATGACTCTAAGTAACAGTCTATGAAACCACATGAGCTACAGCTAATGGATTGTACATTTGAATGATGAGACAAAACTTTCCAAGAGTATTAGAGTTTCAAGAATGCATTAATTGACTCATTCCTTGACGAACACTGTTATAATTTAAACAAATAATTGTTGATCATAGCGTTAACAATTGCATTCATCTGATGCAGTTTGATGACGCACATCCTTGCCCTAAGCGACTGCTGGGGTTACGTACCAGCCGTCACGTAGCACCAGTAGCATGGGATGCTTTATAATTGAAACAAACACCTTGAAGCAACGTTTTGAGTACATTGTGTGAAACACGCACAACCATGAGCGTGGACATTTAGGGCACGATCACCTTTAGGCTTTATAGTGTGTTCATTCAATTTTTAATTACACTATAATAATAGTATACGCTGTGATCGATGATGAATTGTTATAATTAAAAAATAGTAAATTACTAAATATATGACTATGAAATTGAAATGGACTTTATAGAAGTCCCTGGGCTAAACATTCTTCCCTATCAGCATCAATCAGGTTATCATGAGACCACCTTAACTGGTAGGCTATACCATGGACTTATAATTAAGTCCATGGCTATACACACATGACACCTGTAAACACATACCTACTCTCCATCTTAATCTTTGTAGCCATTGCCTTGGTCATGCCCTGTGCCGCATTTGGTAGTTTTGTTGCAGCTGTAGCTGCAGCTTTATACTGCCTTCGCAGTATGTAGTTAACTACTACCTGCCCTTTCTTTGGCACCGCCGTTTCCTTTCCACCGGTAACCTGAATATTATATAAATTCAACATAGCCTTACGAGTTACGTAATGTTACTAATTTAATTATACATTTACTAAGCTTCCTTATATTTAATATAGGCCTACCTGCTTTTTAATTTTACCAGTAGCAGTAGAGTGGGCCACGTAGACGCTGTTGGATTCCAATCCAATTCCAACCACAATACGATTGGCACCACAACAGTTCGAACTGTTGTGGTGCCAATCGTATTGTGGTTGGAATTAAATTATAGCACTGTCTTCTGAAAATGTGGGACCATCGCGGACTATTCATCTATCAAATCCCTGAATCATGAAATGGGCATCGATTTTGATCGATGAGTTTTACATTCACGGCGATCAGCTGATCATACAGCTGATAATTTGCATACGTCAACATGGACGGAGTGTGAAAATTTTACTACGTAAAAATAGCTGCACGAACATGCAAATTTAAATACGGATGGCCAGTGAGGGAGGAACGGAGGCGGAGTTTTACGAAATGTAAATAAACAAACTAAACAAAGTCAAGATGTATAGAAGTTGTAAAACTGCCAGTGCATGGTCTGTGTTATGATTGTACTAACAAATAAGAGAGAACATTCAACCATATTAATTGATATTAAAGAGGTGGCAGATAGCTGAGCGTTGCGAACATTGTGACACGTCTATGTTTACCATTTCACGCCGGACTTTTAAGTTTTGGTTCCGGCGCCCGGCGGATGGTGCCGGTCGGATAGGGGCCCAGCGAATGCCATGGCATTTTATTAGCTGTTAAGTTTGTTACTTATGAGTCTTACCACAAACACATCGTCATCACGTTTTCTCTTTTTGCTGAGTCTTGAAGTCTCAGAAGTTGCAGTTGAGAACGTTTCACCATCTTCGCGTTGCCTTGCATTTAGAATTGCCACTTGTTTTGCGAGCGCCGCAACCGGTCTAAAACACTTCCGACACAGATGATGTGGTGTTTCCGGGTTTAAACTGATTTGATAATTAAACCGTTGGTAAATAACAAGGTTTTCAGCACTTAGAATTCGTCTATTTACGAACTTCTGACGAGTTCCATGAGTAAAGAAAACGCCACAGTGATGACAGCTTTCACCATCGTCCACCGCCATAATTGATTAGCGTGACGAACTTTATTTTGACGCACGCCACGCCTTCTCATTAATATTCATTAGGCGCGTACGTGGCGCTGTCAATATTCATGAGTTAAAAGTGCTTGGGCTGGAACATTTCCAGTCGTCACAACAGCGAACGCAGTGGAGCGTATTGTACGACTGGAGGATAAAGTCTAGGGTGTACGCTGCGCGCCGCCATCTTGCCCGTCGTTTCTGCACAAGTGTCATACTATGGCACGCCCCAAGCGTCAAAACACGGCGAGTTTTGTTGAAACACGGTGAGATTTTTTGACACACGGTGAGTTTTGTTGAAACACGGTGAGATTTTTTGACACACGGTGAGTTTGTTTGAAACACAGTGAGATTTTTTGACACACGGTGAGATTTATTGACACACGGTGAGATTTTTTTCGAAACACGGTGAGATTTATTCAAACACGGTGAGAATTATTCAAACACGGTGAGATTTATTGACACACGGTGAGATTTTTTGAAACACGGTGAGAATTATTGACACACGGTGAGAATTATTGACACACGGTGAGATTTTTTGAAACACGATGAGATTTGTTGACACACGGTGAGATTTTTTGACACACGCTGATAACAAGATAACAATGGTGACACGATGAGTTTGTTTTCCAGTGAGATGAGAAGCGCCCCCTATTAAATCTATTAAAGTTTAAAGATCGTGTGTAAATGTACAAAGATGGGTAATCAAACTTACTACTCAACCTCTGAGAACTCGGCCAAATGGCGACTCGGCACTAAGGCAACTCGGCCACGAGACAACTCGGCCATGCTATTTAAACAGTTACATGCTATTTTTTCCGAAATCATTTGAGTTTAAAGGGGCATTGAGAGATAAAAAGTGTTTTTTTTACCAAAGTAATATTTGGCATGTAATTTAAAAACCATCTGCATAAGCGTGCGCAGTACTATATTTTTTTACCCGGAGGGGGGGGGGCTTAACAATAATGTTCATTGGTTCGCAACGCTATCCGCAGTAACGCGAACAAGGGGGATTCTGAGGGGGATGTACCCCCCCCCCCCCCCCCCCCCCCCCTTGGAAGTGGATTTGTTTAATTTTGACCAATATTTTGAAAAGCCTTAACTTCATTTCCAATCAATATTGGCTTATTATCATTCAAA
>JAYJML010000419.1:0-35156 GCA_035610835.1 Ophiura sarsii | reverse complement strand
GGCATCGTTTTGTGTACGTTTGCGCACGGTCCCCGTATGGCCCCCGCCATGTCCCGCGGCCGTGGTTGCAATTGATAAGTGCATTATATTTAATCACCAAGCTGATCTAATATTCCCCATCCAAACTGTTCTAATTAGCGGCCCATAATCCCTGAAATAAGTTATTAGGAACTCGCAAAAAGTCCCCGATTTTCACGGGGGATTTCCATGATATGTACCATCGGCTCTGTGGGTGGTCAACTCTTTAAAATACTTGCCAGTTTTCCAGCCTCCAGGGCTCGCCACTTTGCGGCTACGTCGTGCAGTGTTGGGGACAAGGTAGAACCAACATTGTAATTGTAGGCCTAGCATGGCGGTTAACTTGAATATCATGTGCATTTATTATCCTTCATTCATATACATATTATCATTCATTCCCCCGCTAGTCGGCGCCTTATAAAAGTAATTCCCGATTTTCAAATTAAACACCCACACAACATTCAGTTATGGGCCATATGTGGGTCCTATGTGGGCTAATTTTTGGGCCCTACATGGGCCTCCCATCTAGGACCCGCTTTATTTTGTCCGTGGGATTCACATGGGTCCTTAGTGGGAATCCTCCTTGGGACCCAAATGGGAACCTAATGGGGCCCAATCGGAATCACAAGTGTTGTTTTCAGCAAGGGCACCAGTGGGACCCCAGTGGGTCCTTTGTAGCAAGCCTTATTGGGACTTACATGGGCCATATATTGGGTCAAACCAGGTCCCACACTGGGCTTACCTGGGCACAACAGGGGCTTTTCGTAATTATTTTAAATCACACAAGATGAGATGTGCACAACAAATCAAATCTAGCCTTCCAATTCAAAGATTTTATTAGCTAAATTAATTCAGCAATCGTAATTCATGACAAATTCAATCATAACAATATAATACATACATGTACATTTATTATAGTGTGGTTCAAAAAACATTGCACTTTTTCCGACTCGGAATTTCTCGAAAGTGGCCGGAAATGCATTTTGGGCCTATAAAAATATTACTAAACTGCACAATCTGTGGTATGGTCAAAATGGTGTTAATAAAAACTAAGCCCAAATTAAGAAACAGCACCCATTTACATAAAATGGTCCAAGCCAGTTCATCCACTGCAAGTCAATGGCAGTCATGCATGTTTCAAGACAGGCACATGTATGTCGGTCTATGCACAGTGGCAGTCCTTTCAATATAGGAAGGAAAGTATGATAATTTCACTAATCTGGAAAGAAATATAGAACGTCATGTTAAGAGAGCATTTTCTGTTCTTCAAATCAATATCAAATAATACAAATTTAATTTACTGTATACGCCAATATTTTCGCGTAGTTATTTCCACGATTTTTCTGTGAATTTTAATTTTGGGATTTTGGGATTTTGGTGTTGAGTATAGTAACTTTAACTCTATGGCAATATCAAATTGTCGCATGTTTTAATTTTCGGGTTTTCAAGCCACTCACTAAGTTCGTGAAAATAAAACCCATGCCCAAATGACTTCGTATTCAGTAAATAATGAACAAACATCGTGAAAAGATCTTTGTGATCCTGGCCAGCTCTAATAGTAGAGCTAATGTGTTGACCGTATCTCATTGACTCGCATTTAAGTGAACAAATTGGATTTTGATCATTTTCATGTGAATGGTCACTAATATTTCTTAAAATGTACGTTATTTTCAATGTCACTTTCTCCATACCACCAAGATTGTAGTTTAGCACTATCTTCATAAAAAATAAATGCTTCCTTACCAATTGCACGAAATCCGAGTCAGAATTATTTTGATCACACTGTAGGGTAATTGGGTAAAAGCGGGGTAATATGGACGGCCCTTATAAAAACAATTTGACAATTTAAGATTTACTGGAAAAAGTATAGGGTAAAGTCGCTAGTTTTCGGTCAGCGCCTATTTTCGGTCACGCTGCCAAAAACGTGCAATTGCATCGGTAGTCGCCATTTTAAAGCAATACCGGGCATCAATTATGCGGCGGATTTTTAGCCGTCAGTTTATAACGACGAGGTTATTTTCGTTACACGATTTGGGTGAAGTGACCAAAAATAGGCGCTGACCGAAAACTGGCGACTTTACCCTACTCGTGTCCCAGATACCATAACGAGTATAAATTGGACAATACTGCCATATAAATATCCCAGAATTACAAATACTATCTAGTGTTATTTTGATTGAAATAACACTATATCACATCCAGATTCCTATGACCCTTAGGCTTCATTTAAAATGAGTAATAGTTCTCAGAGTGCCCATTTGTGTTGACCTTTAAGACCCCCACCCCCTGTCAACAACCTACCGCTCACAAAGCTTCAAATGACAAAATTGAAAAAGAGCATTTAGACTAGGTGCCGGCAATTCATGCTAGTATTGTAATACTGGTCATTTCTATGGACAACATAAGGCTTTTTTTGTTCAAAAGTCTTATCCATGGCCGGCTCCCCGCTGTCATTTAAATGAGCATAACTCAAGAACTAAGACCTATGTGCAAACTTTTGATGTCATTTTAAAGCACTCGTCAATAGCTTTCATTTGACAGGTCATTTGTCTATGTATATAGGTACCTGCCTTTATGAAATTATTTGACATTTTAGGCAAAAATCTTGCACAATTGTCTCAGCTCCCTGATATCAGGCCACCAGTTCAAAACGTGTGGCCATATATAATATTTAAAAATACATTACATGAATTGCTTACATTATGACACTCATTTGGTTATTTCTATCTATGTGCCCGGATTGTGTGAAAATTATTTAAAGCAGTACGTCCTCTGTTGTGCATAGAATCAACCAATAATACAAACTCAAACATGAATGGTGGGCACTTAAATTTCAAGTGCTATTTGTTTCACTTTGACACCCCTGCTCTAAAAGACTGTTGTGTTTTTGATTGTGGAGGATACCATGCTCAAGGACATTTCTCCCATCTTGTACAAATTCCTGTGGGAATTCATTCATCTATGGAGGTTGGTTGGTTTAGTGATACCCATCCCTTAACACTTTTGGACCGGTGATTTTTACATTTCGCCGGTAAATCATCTAAGATTTTGTCAACCGCTGACTATGTGGTCATTTTCAGGGTTATGAAGGTTAGTTTTTATGCCCTTGGGGCATACTTATGACACATCCTTTGATGATTTATTACCGGCAAAATGTCAAATCACCGGTCCAAAAGTGTTAAGAGACTGGGAACATAATGCAAATAAATAGGTTCTTTATATTACCAGATACTTGTCATATTGTCCCAGAATAGGCCAAAACGATGATTCTTCCTTCATAAACAGGGAATGGCACATCGTTATATAACAGCTATGCTGTGGCTGCGTACTGCAAGTCAGAGTAGCTGAGCAATGAGCAGTAGCTTTGAGGGGACTCTTCAGTTACTTTTACTATGTATCGAGTAGCTCAATTGTACCGTCAAAGCAGAAATACTAAAACTTGCAGCAATAGTTCACAGGTCACAGGAAACTGGATGTGTAATATATAGACAGACCCGTCATCGATACTATTAATATGGTTTACTCTCACCTAAAACACAATACAGTAAGAAATTCAACACTGAATTATATCAATTTTGTAACATCTCAACATCCGTTAAAGCACTCTATAGAACAACATGCCATATTATATATTTATAGGTTCATAAGGGCTCTTGCCCAAACACAAGTAGAGGAAAAGCTTGAGGAAAAAGGGTGGAAAGCCTGATCCTTTTTCAATATTGTTAAAAGGATCAGTGACAGCGGATTGGTGATTAACTCCTCACTGAATGGATACTTGAAGTACCCTCAGTGAGGTGTTAATTACCGATCCTTTGTCACTCCTTTTAACAAAATGATCGTGCTTTCCCTGCATTTTCCTCAAGCTTTCCTCTATTTGTGTTTGGGCAAAGAGCTCTAATGCATCCTCGGTTGGAAAGCCTTAAAAATGATGACCATGGTTGCACCTCATGCATGCACTCATTATTTTTAGGGTTTTCCAACCGAGGAGGCATTACTTGCCAATGACACTGCATCACTCTTTATTTCTTAATTTCGTAGTGACAAATATAGTTTGTATCACAAAGTGACGGATTACTTTTTCAATCTATTACACTTACGATTTTACAGCAATATTTTGGAGTTAAATTTTACACTTTTATCTGACACAAGAATTTTCATTTTTATGCTATTACGATTCACCTACCCTACATATTCCTAAAGCTCTAAAGATTATTCATGATACAAATTTCAGTCAACATCTGTCACGTTCTAATTGATAACATTGACAACATGTCACATCTGACCAATTACAGGACAAAATTAGCAAATTGTTAAAACTCAACATTTCCTGAAGTATTTAAAGGCATATATTATGTGATCTTTTCCAGGGAGCACCCTCTATTCATGATTTTTTTTTAGAACATAGATTTTTCTTGCAGATTTACATTTCTGGTCATCGTATATAAATTCCAAGTTACAGAGCGATACGATTCCTAATTACCTCAAAATCATGGTTTTAGAGTGAATTTAGACTAGAGTAAAATAAGTTGTCGGATATCCGATATTCGACAGTTTATTTTCACTCTGAATAAACCATGATTTTGAAGTAATTAAGAATTGTATCGCCCTGTAACTTGGAATGTATGTACGATTTATGATCAGAAATGTAAATCTGCAAGAAAATCTGCTTTCAATTTTTTTTCGATGTTGAGGGCGTTCCCTGGAAAAGATCACATAATATACCTTTACGCTTCAGACGTTGGTGGTTTGCAACACGGGGTTGCATGTTCCTCCGTTGAGCTCTTCTCCCATATCCCTATCTCTGCTGCCAGCCAACCAATTACAGGGCTGCAGGACAACATTAGCAAATTGTTAAAACTCAACATTTCCTGAAGTGTTTAAGCTTCAGACATTGGTGGTTTGCAACACGGGGTTACATGTTCCTCCGTTGAGCTCTTCTCCCATATCCCTATCTCTGCTGCCAGCCAACCAATTACAGGGCTGCAGGACAACATTAGCAAATTGTTAAAACTCAACATTTCCTGAAGTATTTAAGCTTCAGACATTGGTGGTTTGCAACAACGGGGTTGCATGTTCCTGCAGTGAGCTCTTCTCCCATCCCTATCTCTGTTGCCAGCCAACCAATTACAGGGCTGCAGGACAAAATTAGCAAATTGTTAAAACTCAACATTTCCTAAAGTATTTAAGCTTCAGACGTTGGTGGTTTGCAACACGGGGTTGCATGTTCCTGCAGTGAGCTCTTCTCCCATCCCTATCTCTGTTGCCAGCCAACCAATTACAGGGTTGCAGGACAACATTAGCAAATTGTTAAAACTCAATATTTCCTGAAGTATTTAAGCTTCAGACGTTGGTGGTTTGCAACAACGGGGTTGCATGTTCCTGCAGTGAGCTCTTCTCCCATCCCTATCTCTGTTGCCAGCCAACCAATTACAGGGTTGCAGGACAACATTAGCACATTGTTAAAACTCAACCATTTCCTGAAGTATTTACAGGGTGAGTCAAAAAGACTGCAATAGTGGAAAGAAGCCATTTTGTTTTCAAAACCAAAATGAATTTTAAAACTTTTTAAACATTGCAAGAATTATGTATTTAATCTTAACTTTGTGTGAAAAAATGAAGTCGATCGCATTTTACGTTGTCTTTGGTGACCCTCTTTGCTGCACAAACAAATTTACCTGTTTGTCCACGAGCACAGTGATTTTCATTTTAAATGGCATACATTGCATTTTCATATCCCGCCAACAAAAATCGGAAAATGTCATTTTTTTATTAAAATTTAGAACATTATACGCTTTCACAGCATGGTTATTATAATTGATTATGCTAACTCACATTTAAACAAGAAAGGATGCATCAAATTTCAATAACATCACAAATGAACTCAAGTTTCCGAATTTGAATGGGAGACACGATTTGCGATCTGATGCATATTTTGGGTATCTCGTGGACAAGCGTGTGAAATGGGTGCACTGGTCAAAAGGTTCACCAAAGGCAAACGGAAATGATATTATATTGACTTCATTTTTTCACACAAAGTTAGGATTATATACATCATTCTTGCAACGTTTAAAAAGTTTTAAAATTCATTTTGGTTTTGAAAACAAAATGGCTTCTTTCCACTGTTGCAGTTTTTTGACTCACCCTGTATAGCTTCAGACGTTGGTGGTTTGCAATACGGGGTTGCATGTTCCTGCAGTGAGCTCTTCTCCCATCCCTATCTCTGCTGCCAGCCACCCAATTACAGGGCTGCAGAACAAATTTAACTCAACATTTCTTGCATTATAAAGCTGTTTTTTAAAATACTTATTCTGCTGTCAGCCAACCAATTACAGGGCTGCAATTGTTAAAACTCAACATTTCCTGCATTATAAAGCTGTTGGGTCATCCACCCCAACTCAACAAATGGAGTACACCATCAAAAATAGATTTTGTTCATATTCCATATCCTGGTATATCAAATGAGATATGAAAAACCTGAAATTTTGAGGTCCTAATTCCGTTTCGTTTTCTCGTAGCGGCAATTTTAAATTTAGGGGGGGGGGGGGGGTTCGCCGAAATTCGGCAAAAAAAAAGCGTCGCGAAATGAAAATCCATGTTGAGCAGCCATTATCTCAAGAAATAAACCCCCTAAAATATTGAGATTTGGTTTTTATAACTAACTTGTTATGCTGATTTCAAAACTTTAAACAACAAAATTGTAGCATGTTCCAATTTTAAATGACAAGGGCCTGAAAATGGGCCAAAGTCTGGTTTGGACTAATGTTCGGGGGGGGGGGGGGGGTCCTAACGCAAAAAGTACAAATAATTTTATTATCCATTTTTGGGGGATTGTAGCCTAGCAGTAGTACTACCTATATATGCAGAGTTATGCACTTGTATCATTTGGATACAGCCTTCCAAAAAATCTTTGAAAGTGTTTTTGACCCTAACTTGACCCGAAAACCAACGTCAGCAATATCGCACCATTTTTTTTGTTTACATATCATAAGATATGTCTCTAATGAAGTTATTTGAAAAGTGTCAGTTTGGTGTCAGAGTATCTTCATGGTTAGGCAACTCTTTTAAATTGGGGCATTTTGCCCATTTTCAATGCATCATGGCTGCCGAATTCGGAAACCCATTTCAGATTTTGAGCAACAGTTTAAGAAAAAGTGTCTCAAGAAATTTCTGTGACATTATGAAAGATATGGGCAACAAAAATTGCACATGTACATTTTTCCAAAAAATACTTGAGAAAATGGGCAAAATACCCCCAATTTAAAAGAGTTCCCCAACCATGAAGATACTCTGACACCAAACTGACACTTTTCAAATAACTTCATTAGAGAGACATATCTTGAACATATGTAAAAAAAAAAATGGTGCGATATTGCTGACGTTGGTTTTCGGGTCAAGTTAGGGGCAAAAACACTTTCAAAGATTTTTTGGAAAGCTCTATCCAAGTGATACAAGTATAATCAGTGCATAACTCTGCATATATAGGTAGTACTACTGCTAGGCTACAACCCCCCACCCCCCCCCCCCCCCCTAAAATGGATAATAAAATTATTTGTACTTTTTGCGTTAGGACCCCCCGAACATTGGTCCAAACCAGACTTTGGCCCATTTTCAGGCCCTTGTCATTTAAAACTGGAACATGCTACAACATGTGTCGAATCCAGAGGGTGGTTAAAAAATGCCCCCTGTCTGTGGAATTTCTGAATAACAATGCTTGCTCTACCTCCTGCACGGGGCACTAAAATGTTTCTGACAAGAACAACATTTCCATCTATCTCGAAACAATTGTTCCCTTCTTTGGAAGATACAAGTATATCGTTCCCGCAAAACTTTTCATATTGTTCGTAAGCAAATGCACTGGTCCGCAACTGTTGTGGAATTGGTCCAAGAGAGTGAGGTTTCACAAATTGATCACTTCTTTGACTTGCCTCACCCGACTTGTGTGTGATGACTTGCTGCCTTTCATGCAACCTACGCACGATTTGAGATAAAGGATTATTAGATCCTCGAATCATTTTTTTCAGAGTCCCTAGAAAAGTTTCAAATGGAAATGCTGACACTTGGTCCAAGGGGCCAAACTTGAGCACATCATCAACTAGGTGAATTGAAGAATGCACATTGTAAGTAAGAAACTCCCTCCCATACAAAGTGCCAAATTGTATGACAAAAAATTCCATCAACTGTCCTGCATATTGAGAGTACTCATCTGAGAGTGTTTTACACAGGAAAATGCGCATTGCAACTGTCAAAATCAAGAAGTGCTCATAGAATTTGTTGGGCAACCTACGAAAAAAAACTACTGGTGCGGTATACAATAAAAATAATCTGAATTCTGTTGCCTTCCAGTGACACATTTCATAGAGTGACCTTGGTCTGCGTGCAAACTCTCTGGGAATGTTGTTTTTGTAAGCTTCCAATTGCTTTGAAATATCTTTCAGTACTACTGATCCAATTCTGCAATGAAGTGGTCCTTTCATCCACAGTATTATTAACTTGCGAACAACACCGAGGCAAATGAGGTGCATATAATCTAAGGGCCAATCGCTAACCATTCCAACATTCAATTCTTCAAAAGGAGATGTTTTTCCATGTAAGTGATGGTCTTCTTGAACACGATCACGGAAACTTTGATCGGTCCTTTTCTGTGCTGTAGTTTCAGGGAGTGTTACCTTGCCATTATAAATGCCCTTCTGAATGCAACGCTCACAAGAATAGTATCCAGAGTGCCCTTTCACACACTTCAGCATGGATCTGGCAGGTGCATCGCAAACTATTGCCTCTAAGACTACTCTATAGTGTTTTTGATTGTGGTCGATACCATGCTCAAGGACATTTTTCATGTCTTGTATAAATTCCAGTAGGAATTCATCCATGGAGGTTGGTTTAGTGGTACCATAATAAATTCCTATAACAAATGGTTCTTTACCAGATACTTCTGTTATTTGTCCCAGAATAGGCCAAAATGATGAATTCTTGCTTTTATAAACTGGGACACCGTCTATGTTCAAATGCAGTGTCAATACCTCAACATCATTATCAATGCGAGTGACAGGATTTAAACTTGACTGTAGTGCTTTTCCAATTCCAATTTTGTTGATTAAAAAGTTATGAAATCAGCATAAAAAGTTAGATGTAGAAACCAAATCTCAATATTTTAGAGGGTTTACTTCTTGAGATAATGGCTGCTCAACATGGACTTTCATTTCGCGACGCGAGTTTTTTGCCGAATTTCGGCGACCCCCCTAAATTTAAAATTGCTGCTACGAGAAAACAAAACGAAATTAGGACCTCAAAATTTCAGGTTTTTCATATCTCATCAATATCTACCAGGATATGAAATATGAACAAAATCTATTTTTTATGGTGTAACCATTTGTTGAGTTGGGGTGGATTGACCCTGTAACATTTTTTTAAATACTTAATCTGCTGCCAGCCAACCAATTACAGGGCTGCAGGACAAAATTAGCAAATTGTTAAAATTCAACATTTTCTGCATTATAAAGCTGGTTTTTTTAAATACTTATATTTGAAGTAGGAGTGGGCTGTAGAGGGTCATTTTTAGGTCATAATTTCAGAACATGCTGGCTACTTGGTGTTTTGATGACTTTATGCGTACTCACAACATTTTTGAAGAAAAAAAACCAGACATCCAGAGTGCCGGCCAAAAAAACACATAAGTCTGCCATTTTGGAAAAGACGTTTTGATGACTTTATGCGTATACTCACAACATTTTTGAAGAAAAAAAACCAGACATCCAGAGTGCCGGCCAAAAAAACACATCAGTCTGCCATTTTGGAAAAGACAGTCTTTTGATCATAACTCAGTCATTTTTGGTCTAATTTATTTGATTTTGGTGGCAAAACCCATGTTTCAGGGTACAAGATATCATTATATGCTGGTTCCGTCTCATAACCAATTCGTTTTCTTGTAAAAGCTGATTTTGATCAAATTTAGACTGTGAGGGTGCTTTGTAAAAAAGTAGCTATCGCATTAATAAAAATGAGTTTGAATACATGGAATATGTATATAAATTTGAGATGCTTTGATGCAAAAGGTATTTTTAAACAGCACCCCCACAGGGCTATTTTTCACTAAAAATGCCATTTTCAGGAAAACGAAACATCGTCATGAGATAAAAGTTGCATAGGATTATTCCATGTCCCCACAAATATGGGTATTGCCACCAAAATCAAATTGATTGGACCAAAAATGATTGATTTATGATCAAAATAGTGTTTTTCCCAAAATGGCCGACTTGTTGTGTTTTTTTGGCCAGGGCGGCCAGGGCACCCTGGATTTCGCAATTTTTACAATTTTGTTGTTCAATGCATAAAGTCATCAAAAAATCAAGTAGCCAGCATGTTCTGAAACTATGACCTTCTATAGCCCACTCCTATTTGAAGTATTTAAGCTTCAGGATGTTGGTGGTCTGCTGCATCACGGGGTAATTGTATGTTCCTCCGGTGAGCTCTCCTCCCATCCCTATCTCGGCTGCCAGCCAACCACTTGCCCACGACAGTGCTAACCTGCGACTTTGTAGCTTCATTCGAAGAAGAGTTTTTCTTCACAGCTCCTGTAGACACAATTCAAGATTCAAAATAATTTCACTAACACCTGCAGAATTTGTTACGGGTTATTATACATGTAGAGGTGTGCAACATCTACTATTTGTCATACTCATCATCTTATTCCAATTGCTATATAGTTTTTAAATGATTGCATCTAGAACTGCAAATCAACTTAATATTAACAGTAAGAGAAATAATTACAATTACTAAGCTGTCATTTTTTCTCACATACAAAACATCCCAGAATTCCCCATGCCATCTGCCAGGCTGACCTGACACCAAAATTGTCAAGCCTGCCCCATATTCTCCAACCAGCCCATTTTCTTTTTTGGACAGGACAGGACCAGACCACAGACCTTATTGTTGAAATCCGGTAACCAGGCACATACAACCAGCCAGTAAATTGTCAGACTCAGTGCTCACATGCTACTCATTTTAATAAAATAAAGTACAAACACTGCCCTGACAAATGGAGGATGAGAAAGTAATGAAAATGCATGCTACTACTGTTTTGGACTAAGCCTTTGGTGATGATATACATTGACTTTTTTCATGCATACAATTTCCCCCCACCAAAACCACCGAAAGTATTTGTTTCCCAGACCAGACAGGAAATAATTTAAATACGATCCCTGCCCCGGTATTGATCTGGTCCGGGGAAATTCAGGGTTTTGGCATGCCTTGCAGGGCTCGATTTGCATAAACTCATGTTGAATTTATGACCCAAGTTTGGTTCCATGTAGATTTCTTGAACAAGTCCAGTTTTATGTTTAAGGTTAAGATTTCTGCCAAAGAAGGTCAGAGGGTGCCCAGGAGGGCCACTCAAACAAGATGCTGGTTAAAACAGCGCAGTGACCAACATTTTCTGAACATCCCCATAACAAGGATTATCTGACCCAATAAAACTATTATTAACAAGGATTTGCACAGAAAGAGGATTTGACAGGATTTATAAAAGGAACCTTTTTGCCCTTGAAAATGACCGATTTTGGCCCCTATAACACTGAAGCTGCCCTGGCCTGACCTATAAGGAAACTGTCATGAAAAGGTGGTATGGGGATGTGTGGCCCGAAAAAGACCACTATTTCAAACGTCTCATGCGGTTCCAAAGGGTCCTATTTAAAGCATGTTTCAGTTATTTGGTCTTAGACCCCTCATTGCACATGCTTGACCTCAATTGTTACTGCATATTGTGGCACATATTTGAACAAAATTCATTTCTTAAGGGTCAAAATTTCTCTCATTCTTCAGTTCGTACTAAGTCTCCAAATTCGCATTTGGTTCAGTTTGCAAGCAAGGCCCAGTTGCAAGGCCCAAGTCGCCGCCCTAACCCCTACCTAAATAAAGTCGAGTGCCCGCCATGTGGGTCACAGCTGCTTAGAGTTTTCTATTTGAGTGCCCCCATGGTGTTTCATTAATTTCCATGCATTCAAAACTTGTCCGGTGGGGGACTAAAAAATACACTTTCCGCCCTGTAAAGATACATTTTGATGCACCTTGCATGGTTTGGGAACATTTACTGGAAATAGACACTTGTGTATGTGTGAAGCAACACATTATTGTCCGTTAGCTACAAGCATTTAGCAAATTACAGGCAGACTGCTACTTTAGTATAATACTTACTGAATACACAGTTGAATAGTAATGACTTGGCAAAAGCATACTTTGTATTCTGCCCTGTCAAGTTGCATTTAATGGCCACGTCTGAATGTAGCACCGACTTCAATATTCTTTTTGTTGTCTCTTCAATATTCCTACCACCGATTTCTCCAAGGTAACGAGTCTGATGGTGAAAGTAAAATATTTAAATTAACACAAACAAATTGAACAGTGTTTGGCACTAAAACCAGAAAGTAAAACTGTAGTGGAAATTAAAATCCGGTGAAATATCACTTTTGGGAGTACGTATGTGACGTGCGCCACACTAGCGTATTGCAACAATATCTGCTTTCCAGCAGCTTGCGCATGATTTGCTCCTCCCAGTGGCAAACATGATACAGTGAAAAGGGATTTTTCAAGCTACTGTACACTATCACTGCAGGGATACAGGGTTGCTTTCACTTCACTTCTTCATTAACCAATGTCATGTTGAATTTTATTAATTTCAATTAATTTACTTCAGAATTCAAGATAAACATTAACAATTGCCATTATTGTTGTTTCTAAACAAGTGTTTTAAATATGTTGGAATACCACCCATGCTGATCTGGCCAGATCAGCATTTTTGAATCGCCGTTTTGTTGTACAAAGAGGGCTGATATTTCTTAATCCTTATAGGTGTAAGTTCATACATACAGTTGTAAGAATATACAAATCCCAGTTTTTATCATATATTTTTGTAATTGAGGGCGCTGCCTCCACCACATCTCTTAATGCCCCTTTAACTTATTGACAGATAAGTAACAATTGTCGGTTATTAATTTTCCCTAAAATTCAGGTTGTTTTTTGTAGGTAAAGAAATCAGAGAAGAGAAAATGAATTTCATGATACGTACCTTATATATATATATATATGGGAGAAACACAGGGATATTATATAATTTTTTTCAAATTCAATCTGATCAACAAATCCAGCAAGTTATTGAGAGTTGCAAGGCTATGCACAATATGACCCTCAGTCAGATATTGTCACAGAACCTGAACTCTTTTATCTCTTGTTGTTCTTGCCTACAATATGCCAAACTACTTACCAATCCAGCTTTAAAAGCTTGGTCATCAGTCAATCGATTTTCCATTGTTTGTAATTCTTCCATCGTCTTTAACGGCAGTGAAACTCCATCTGGCAGTTCCCAGTCATCATTCTGCTGGTTATCTGTATGGCGAAGCAGCGCATTGATCTGGGATCCTTGTATGCGCTGCGTCTGTCTTAAATCTTCCAACAGGGTCACAATGTGACGCAATGTACCTAAATATATGTAAAATACACAAGTTACCATTGGTTGTGTTCTGGAACCATCAGGGCAAAGGAGGCCTGACACATGATTCAAAAGTGTCTTTGGATCTTTCAAAAATCTTTCCCATAGTGAGGTGGAGTTATTGAGTAGTCCTCTACGAATTCAAAAATTGTAAATAGATTTTAAAGTTGCCTCTCTTGTTAGCTTTGGATGTCCGTCCGTGACAGTGAAAAATGTCAGTCTGTGACACTTTTGTTTTAGATTTTTTCTTCTTCAAAAATGTGTCAATTAAGTTGGAATGCAATGGATAGAAATTGCAAAGAGTACAGAAAACGGGAAACAACCATATTTCTCTCGTTCTGTGATAGCGCAAACATATTGATTCTATTTTTAGTAACAGTACTAAATAAATAAACGGACCATGAGAACTAAGTGTCCTAACTGGTAGAGTTCAATGATATTTTCCATTCTTAAACACTCCCCTAGGGGTATTTGCACAGCTGTCACAAACGATATTAAACAGCTTTGATCATGCCGACACGCAGATCCGGTTGCGTGGCCTGCTAAAACCATGCTATGCACTGCGCCACCATAATCACGCAAGGAAGCGCAGGCATACATACTTCAAACGCGCAGTAAACAACTGCTTAAATATCTGTCACTATTTTTGGCCAATCGGATGAAAAGAATTACAGCATGGGTTGATCGATTATATCGTAGGTAGTTACTGTAAATTGACTGTGACAAATTTATTTGATTTACTTATTTTTAATCATTTATTTCACACTTTAGAGAACTTATTTAATTTCAGTAAGTGTTTAAGAATGAGAATAATAATATTGTTTTGAGCCTCTGCTGTATCCGTCCTACGTTATATAGAACAGGTGACAGCATTATTTTCAGTGTAGGGCAACTCGACGATAATGCTGTCGCCCATCTTTAAGGATGGATAGACAGCAGAGGCTCAAAACAATACCTTTATTATATTCTCTATTTATAAAACATCAAAAAATTATGTAAATACATACAAATATTTTTATAGCCTTGCTTTCTATCAAAATGTGGAAATTGTCCATCTGTGACAATTAAACCGATCAGACTCGGAATAAAAATGGTTTTCAAAACTGTTTCATTACATTCTGTGGTAGGTGTACTGTACAGGGAATTAAGTACATTACCTGAGATGCCGTGGGTACTACTACGCTGTTCCTCGATCCTGTCTTGTGCTACAGGTTGTTCCCTAATGGTTGCTCGGCTGGCAGTGGCTCTACTGTTGCTGACAAGATCTCGGAATCTGGGTGCTAAAAATAAAATGTGAAAAACATGCAGTAAGTAAAAACATGATCAACATTTTAGCACATATAGCTCATTCAATAAAACCAAAACACAAAATCATAGAATATACAGAGGGGTTTGTTGCACCAATCAGAGACATTGTTAGAATAATTGTTTCCCTGATAGACATTTGAGTGAAATATTTTAATTTAACTATAAGAGACACTGTTAGAATAATTGTTTCCCTGATAGACATTTGAGTGAAATATTTTAGAAGTAGTATATTATTAAATCTTCTTTATTCAGTCAAATAATTTAACTATACATATAGGATAGGCGCATTATATGATATATAAATATTTTCGAGTACAGATATTTTCACGGTTTCAGGTATCACTGACAATTCTGTGTGGTGTTATTTCGCGGTTGCCAGCATCTAAGATAATAATGATATGTAATAAATGTCTTCATTTCAATACATTCGCAGGTTGTTATTTTTGCGGACACATGCTGATCAATGAAATCTGCGAAAATAAAACCACCGCGGAAATTTCAACTCATACAGTAATACCTATACAAATATATCACAGTATGTGGTTAAACCTAGGGATAAATCTTTAACCCGAATTTACTAGAACGATTGTGGGGGATTCACGAAAAACCGGATATTTAAGAGGAATGACACGGTTGATCCAAGGACCGAGGGTCAAATAATTGTTTTATTCTGGGGTTTCAATTTAGAGATACACCCATCAAAAGATGTAAGTTCCCCCTAGCATATACTAGAATATTTCCAATTTTTTGTTTGATGGATTTAAATAATTTTCAGCTAGAAAGATGCACCCAATTGTTAAGCACATTTTGATACCAAATGTGTTGGCCTTGAGACAATGCAACGATAAAATTGTGCAATTTACCGATTTTTATACAGAAACAAAGGTGGCACTAAATCTCACTGGCTATGGCTGGTTTTGTCCATAAATTAACAGACATTTTCCTGGTGGATTTTCGTGCACAGACATGGGAATCTACTAAACAATTATGTTTGGCATCATTTCAAGAAAATCAATAAGCAGATCATAATTATGTGTGGCAAGTTCGTCTGACTATGAATGACGTGGCAATTTGGTCCGATTATGAGTGACATGGCACTAATTTGGTCTGATTATGTGCAACATGGCAAAATGGTCTGATTATGTGTGACATGGCAATCTGGTCCGAGTATGAGTGACATGGCAATTCTGGCAAAATGGTCTGATTATGTATGACCAAATTTTCATGTCGCACATAATCTGACCAAATTGCTATGTCACTCATAATCGGACCAAATTGCCATGTCACTCATAATCGGACCAAATTGCCATGTCACTCATAATCGGACCAAATTGCCATGTCACTCATAATCGGACCAAATTGCCATGTCACTCATAATCAGACGAACTTGCCACACACATAATTATGATCTGCTTGATTTTTTTGAAATGATACCACATATAATTGATTGGTAGATTCCCATGTCTGTGCACGAAAATCCACCAAGAAAATGTCTGTTAATTTATGAACAAAACCAGCCATAAGCTAGTGAGATTTAGTGCCACTTTTTTTTCTGTATAAAAATTGGTAAATGGCATAATTTCTTATCGTTATATTGTCTTAAGGCCAACAAATTTGGTATCAAAATGTGCCTAACAATTGGGTGCATCTTTCTAACTAAAAATGATTTAAATCCATCAAATATATTTGGAAATATTCTAGTATGCTAGGGGGGAACTTACATATTTTTATGGGTGTATCTGTCAGTCTTCAATGTATATGACACTGTACAGGGAATTAGTACATTACCTGAGCTGCTGGGGGTACTAAGCTGCTGCTCTTCCCCGTCTTCACGTGCTACTGAGAGTTCACTTACGCCACTTGACCGGCTGGCACTGCTGCCAAAAAGGTTTGGGGTTCTGCGCACTGTTCATAAACAATTAAAATGTGAAAACTATACAGTTAGTAATACAAGATCAAAAGAAAACATTTACCCAGAGCTCATTGAATAAACCAAATAAAAAGTCATAATATATACAGAAGGGTAATATACAGACATTCACAGTGTGTGGTATTTGCAGTTGAACCTCCAAGGGGGGGATCCAGCTCTCATCCCACATTTACTACGAGATTATTGGGGATTCACAAAAACACAAGATATTTAAGAGGAATATTGTCAGGACACTTAAAGGTTGATCCCCTGAAAGCGTTTACATGGTCAAATCCTCATAATTTTATTCTGGGATTTTAAGAGGAATCTGTTATGGCTATATAAACTGCTCACAAAAAGTATCGAAACACTTAGAAATGATCCAGTATAACGGCTCGAAAGGGTATGCATTAATCGAAGCATATAACCAAGTGCATAATTTTGTTCTGCATATTTTAACACCTCGATCGATGAGATACGATGTTGCGGAGCGGAGTTAGTGTCATTTCAATGATCGTGGGTCCAGTTTCAAAAGTGACAATCATTCTATAGACAGAGGTTTGCATTTCTGTTTATAATGATCAGATTCATGCTTTTCAATAGACAGAGGTTTGCATTACTGTTTATAATGATCAGATTCGTGCTTTTCAATAGGGATGAGTGTCACTTTTGAAATGACACTAACTCCGCTCCGCAACATCGTATCTCAACGATCGAGGTGTCAAAATATGCAGAACAAAATGATGCACTTGGTTATTTGCTTCGATAATGCATTCCTTTTCGAGCCGCTATATATTGGATCATTTCCAAGTGTTTCGATACTTTTTGTGAGCAGTTTATAAGTACTGTACAGAGAAGTACATTACCTGAGCTGCTGGGGCCGGTACTACGCTGCTCTTCCCTTAAGCTTGATCTGCTGACAGTGGCACTACTTATACTGTTACCAAAAAGGTTTGGGGCTCTGGGCACTGTTCATAAACAAAATGTGGAAAACTACAATTACTAACATACTAGCTCATTGAATAAAATTAAGTTCATTATACTCCAATATCATGGAATATACAGAGGGGTATGCCTATGTACTGGAGTTTACTAGGGTATACTAGCTCATTGAATAAAATTAAGTTCATTATACTCCAATATCATGGAATATACAGAGGGGTATACCTATGTACTGGAGTTTACTAGGGTAATTGGTGGAAAATTGGGATTCAAGAAAACTTTGTAAGGACAAAATTGTCAGGGCAAACTTGAATACACTCAAGATGATCCCTTGAAAGCGTTTATTCTAGGATTTCAATTTTGAGGTCTGTCAGACTCCAAATATATGGCTATGTTAAGTACATTACCTGAGCTGCGGGGGGTACTACGCTGCTCTTGCCTGACGTCTTGTGTTACGGAGAGTTCCCTTGATGAGCTTGATTGGTTTGCAGTGGCTGTACTGTTGCCAAAAAGATTTGGGGCTCTCATGGGCACTGTTCATAAATAAAATGTGAAAACTATACAGTTACAAAACATACATAAACTATACAGAGCTCATTGAATAAAATTAAGTTCATACTCTATTCAACAACTCCCCTACCCTAAGTACAGTAGCAAAGGGATGTCCATTTGAGTTAAACAACGCTGCTATGGGCAAGGCCATTGCGCCGACAGTGGCACTACTTTTACTGTTACCAAAAAGGTTTGGGGCTCTGGGCACTGTTCATAAACAAAATGTGGAAAACTACAATTACTAACATACTCTAGCTCATTGAATAAAATTAAGTTCATTATACTCCAATATGGAATATACAGAGGGGTACCTATGTACTGGAGTTTACAAGGGTAATTGGTGGAAATTGGGATTCAAGAAAACTTCGTAAGGACAAAATTGTCAGGGCAAACTTGAATACACTCAAATATGATCCCTTGAAAGCGTTTATTCTAGGATTTCAATTTTGAGGTCTGTCAGACTCCCAAATATATGGCTTTGTAAGTACATTACCTGAGCTGCGGGGGGTACTACGCTGCTCTTGCCTGACATCTTGTGTTACGGAGAGTTCCCTTGATGAGCTAGATTGGCTTGTAGTGGCAGTACTGTTGCCAAAAAGATTTTGGGCTCTCATTGGCACTGTTCATAAATAAAATGTGAAAACTATACAGTTACAAAACATACTTAAACTATACAGAGCTCATTGAATAAAATTAAGTTCATACTCTATTCAACAACTCCCCTACCCTAAGTACAGTAGCAAAGTGATGTCCATTTGGGTTAAACAACGCTGCTATGGGCAAGGCCATTGCGCCGATCGATCCGCACTACGCGGATACTGTATTCACGCGAATGTGTGTTGTTTTTGGAATGACCATGCCAACTGTTTTCATCGAGTTTTGAAACTTACAGGAACTTATAGGTTAGTTTGGTCATTTCAGTTTTTTGATAATTGAATGAAATTGTTAATAATGAAGTAGGCCTGCATTAAAATAATGTTCTTATTTGCATTGCCTATTTATGACATGGCGTTCAAATCCCTAGTCGTTGTTGAACGGGATTAAATCATGTTTCAGCGTATGTACATCACCAATCGACAACTCGCGTTCTGCGTGTTTATTTCACTCGGGCGTTGCCCTTGTGAGACCCGCGAACACCGTGATGCACAACGCTGAAACATGATTTAATCCCTCAATATCATATATACAGAGGGGGTATTACCTATACATCATTGGTTAAACCTCCGAGGTGCAATGTACTAGAGTTTACTAATTGGTGGGAAATCGGGATTCAAGAAAACTCCCAAGATTCTTAACCATCCCCACACGGCAACAGATTTCTTTCCCGAATCCCAAAAGTCACCAGAAAGGTCCCTCGACCCCCCACCAGGATTTGAACCACAGACCTCTAGCACCAGGGCCCAGATCCTAGCCATTATGTTATGTTAGCCAAAATGTTTTTATAACCCAGCGTGCAGGTTTTTGGGCTACAAACCGGACCCAGGCTATATAACGAGGCGAAAATACTCGCAGAGTGTCGACTGACAGCCGTGGTGTATAACCTGCACGCCGGGTTATAAAAACATTTTTAAGGGGAAAATGTGGTCAGGGCAAACTTGAAGAAACACTATACACACACACAAAGGATGATCACATGAAAGCATTTTTATTCTGGAATTTCAATTTTGAGCTGTCAGATTCCATGTACATGGCAAGTACTGGAAGGGAAAGCTTACATTACCTGAGCTGCTGGGGGTACTGTGCTCTTCTTCCCGGTCTTGTCGTGCTACAGGGAGTTCTCTTATGCTTGATCGGCTGGCAGCACTATTGTTGCTGAAAAGGTTTGGGGGTCTGGGCGCTGTTCATAAACAAATATACAGAATACAGTCAAAACAACCTGAATAAAAAACATTTTATATACAGAGCTCATGAACATGCGCAAACAATACAACATCCCCGACAACATCATTAGCATATATACAGGGGGGTCTCTATACATGTATTGGTTTACTAGCCTCTAAGGGAAACCGGCTTAACCTGAGTTTACTAGGGAGGTTGTTGGGGATTCAAGCTAGAAAAAGATTGTCAAAGCATATTTAAAGGATCAAGCTGTTAAAGGATGATCCCCTGAAAATGATGTGTATGAAGTTAAATCCAGCTTTATTAGGATTTCAAACTAGAGTATAGCTGTCATAAGGGACGTTATTAGTACATTACCTGAGCTGCTGGGGGTACTGCACTCTAGCTGCTCTTCTGTGCTGTCACTTTCACTTTCACTTTCATGCGATAGGAACCTCGCTGGTCTCCTAGAAAAAGGAAAGACACAGCTTAAATGTGCAATTGCACCTACAAGACAAGAGGTGATAGTTACATGTAATATGTGATGTTTTTGTTTAATCTTTCTTTATTGAGGGTAAACAGCTTCAGTGTCAAGCACCGCTTTCCAAGCAGGCCCTCATCATACAGAAAATAATACAGTATTTACAAAGAAATGTTCAACTATTTACACATAATACATGAATCAAACAGAAACAGCAAAATAATATAATTAAGAATGCACACAATTAGAGTCCGTTAATCTTAGACTTAAATTGGTGCACGGTCATGTTCTCCAGTTCAATTCTGACTGCTGCTGGTAGGCTATTCCAGGCATATGCTGCCCTATCATGAAATGTGCGCAAGTCTGAATTGGATTTAAATTTTGGCACAGCCAATGTATTACTGGTGTGATTTCTTGTAAGATGTGAATGGCTGTTATGAACAAATTCAAATTGGGCAGATATGTATGATGGCCTTAAATTTCTCAAACATTTATACACAATAAGAGTTAGGTGATTATGCCATCTTTTATCAAATTTTACCCATTTAAGTATATCCATCATATCATTTGTTGGTGTTCTAATATCAGCTGATAGAATTATCCTAGCTAAGTTATTATGAAGTACCTGTAATTTGTTATGAAACTCAGCAGAAAAGTTTGACTCAAACAGTGCTTCCATAATCAAAGTGAGGAGAGTGAACTTTTCTAGGTAACATAATGTGATGGCACACTTACAATGCAATGCTTACCTCAGTGTTATTATTAATTTGAATGATAAGAATTGACTGTAGGGGTTTTCAACTCCAAGTGCCATTTCTGCATGCATCCCCCATCTATGCTGCTCTAAATTGCTTTGAATTTAAAATAGCACAGGAATGGTAAATGTTGAAAATATTCCAACTAGATGGGGGATATTGGTTTCAGGATTTGGAGTATGAATCACAACATGGTCAGCAATTAGCCCCGACCGTTTAGTTCTCGTCCTTGCAAAGTTGTGATTTCTAGAATTATTATTTAAAAAACAGCTTTACAGTAAAAAATACCTTTTCTTTCTTGGTGCCAATTCCTCATCTTCCTCTGATGAATCGATGTGGCTTGTGTACTCGTATTGTAGTAATTGTTTCCGTGCCTTTCCATAGTCCTCTGTATAGTTATAAAATATAATTCATCAATTTTACAATCATAAACAACAAAACACTCAGTAAAGAAAGAGAAATTGCATTTATATGGCTCGATCTGCAGTAGAGGGTCTCCTGTCACATTGTATTTCATCATCAATATGTGATTTGAGGCATATTCAATTTCGATGATTTAATTAATCCGGCCCATATACTGAGCGCAATAAACTGCTCGAAGTATCTGGTTCAATCCCCAATCCAGGGGAAGTGCAATTTTCTTTATTCATCTCCTTTCCTCCTCTCTTCTCTGTCTGGGGTGGGGGGGGGGGGGGGGGGGGTGTCTCATATTGATATGGTATACATATGTGCCTACCCTTTGGGGTGCTTTTTCGCAAAAAAATTGGTATAGCAACGGGGTATTGTATTAATTTTCATCACAGAACAAAGCACCCAATTGGCATAAATTAAGTGTATTTTTAGGATTTTTTGTAAAAAGCAACCAATTTGTGCAAAATTGGATGCTAATAGTTTTCTAACAAAATTGGTATATTGATGGGTGGGAAATTGGCCCGAAAATAGGTATAGAGAGATGTCAAATTTTCGAAGTCCGGCAGGCACATTCATGTACGATTTTGGCGAAAGTACCCCCCCCCCACCCCCCCCCCTGAGTGTTAGGGTTATTATAGAAGACTGTGGTTATAGACAGTAAGAGCTAAATAAATACACTTTTATTATATGCCGTTTATTTCAAGCTATTTTTAAAAATAGTTTGGGACAAATATATTATCAAATGAAGATTGGAGACACGCTTCCCCACACATGGTCTACTGTCTCCTCAACAGAAATATAGCCTTCTGGTTGAACCAGTATATTTCTATACAGGAGCTTTATGCTGTAGATTACACTACAGACAGACCGAAGGCATAGAGTGTGATTTTTACTCATGCCAAATTTTCTTAAGTAATTGCCTACCTGTTTTTGCCACAACAGAAACACCATAAGTATCCCACGTATCAGCTTTTGCAGGTTCTCTATTTATGACATATTTGTTCAAACGCTGGGTGCTCATAGATCTTGGAGGCCACAAGCATTCACCATCACCAACAAGCCATGATATAGGCACAACCGCTAATGATTCTTCTTCGTCAAACTTCACCAATGCGAACTGTGGTTCTTTATGAGATTTCTGTGCCATAATTCTGTAACAAATATGATGAGATGATATTGATGTGAATGGATACAATTGGGACAAGGTACATTGTTTGTTTGGTTAGGGTTGCAGTGTCGATCTTGACCATTTTCCAGAAACAAATTGTATCTTGAAGTAAAGCTCAAACCTAGATAATCAGTGGCATAGCCAGAAAAAAGAAAGGGGGTGGGGGTGAGAGCTAACCCCCAACGTCGACTGTCGGTTCATTTAAGGAATCATGGAATTATGATGGTCAAAAGTACACTAGACAGAACAAATTTCGTGAGCATGTGTCCCACAAATTATGTTTGGGGTAGAAGCAAGGCTCAAGATAAGCGGGCGCTGGGCAATTTTTACACCTCGGTCCTCCTGCCATAGCGCCCGGTAATGCTGAAAAATAAACAACCGAGCGCTAATATTTTGTCCAAACCAGCGCCCGTTGATGATCGGGAAGCTTGCCCAAGACATCGAATTTCGATTTGACAATACGATTTAATAAAAAGTTAGCTCCCGGTAGACTGAAAGTAGCGCCTGGTTTTCAATAAATCCCATGATTCGGGCGCTACTTTTGAAAAAAATTAGCTCCCGGTAAAAAACCTGTTATCTTGAGCCTTGGGTAGAAGCTTGTTTAAAGCTGAAATTTACCTCAATATAGCACAAATTAATGGGAAGTCAAATATTTCCGCTCAATAGCTCGCTTTTCTCTGTGGATTGGATATCATTTAGCCCCCCCCCCCCCACCCCCCCCCCACCCTACCACGGCATTTATACAGTTTGAATATATTTTGCAAGGATCTGCAAAAAATACATTGTAGTGCAGATTCCTAATATTGAGATTGGTATGGTTCGTTGATGGGTGTATGGCAGGGTTTGGGCAGCTATCATATGCAAATAAAACAGCTGGTCAAATATAATAGCATTTGTTATGTATACGTAAATTGCATCTGGCTGCGACCATTAATTTTTCAAAACAGCCTGTGTCTTGCTTGATATGCCAAATAAAACTAAAACTAAACTAAAACTAAGGTTGTAAGGACTCGGACTAGGTAGGGTGGACTCGACTACAACATTGATTCAGACTTTTTCCTGCTCAAAAATTCCAACTGCCCATTTCGGCAGAGCATGTTTAACTTCTGATTGCCCATGAGAAATTTACACTGCCCACAGGGCAATCGGATACGATTTGTCGCAGCCTGAATTACATACAGTCAAATACTTACACTGCAGGTCTAATGATGCAATACTCTTGTGGCTACATACTTGTTGACACAGCCATGACCATAGGGTAACAGAACCATCTTGTGTATTATATCATCTAGTGAAACTACTTTCAAAGTGGTTGAGAGCTGGTATACCAAAAAAATCCCAACATGTGTCGAATCCAGAGGGTGGTTAAAAAATGCCCCCTGTCTGTGGAATTTCTGAATAACAATGCTTGCTCTACCTCCTGCACGGGGCACTAAAATGTTTCTGACAAGAACAACATTTCCAACTATCTCGAAACAATTGTTCCCTTCTTTGGAAGATACAAGTATATCGTTCCCGCAAAACTTTTCATATTGTTCGTAAGCAAATGCACTGGTCCGCAACTGTTGTGGAATTGGTCCAAGAGAGTGAGGTTTCACAAATTGATCACTTCTTTGACTTGCCTCACCCGACTTGTGTGTGATGACTTGCTGCCTTTCATGCAACCTACGCACGATTTGAGATAAAGGATTATTAGATCCTCGAATCATTTTTTTCAGAGTCCCTAGAAAAGTTTCAAATGGAAATGCTGACACTTGGTCCAAGGGGCCAAACTTGAGCACATCATCAACTAGGTGAATTGAAGAATGCACATTGTAAGTAAGAAACTCCCTCCCATACAAAGTGCCAAATTGTATGACAAAAAATTCCATCAACTGTCCTGCATATTGAGAGTACTCATCTGAGAGTGTTTTACACAGGAAAATGCGCATTGCAACTGTCAAAATCAAGAAGTGCTCATAGAATTTGTTGGGCAACCTACGAAAAAGAACTACTGGTGCGGTATACAACAAAAATAATCTGAATTCTGTTGCCTTCCAGTGACACATTTCATAGAGTGACCTTGGTCTGCGTGCAAACTCTCTGGGAATGTTGTTTTTGTAAGCTTCCAATTGCTTTGAAATATCTTTCAGTACTACTGATCCAATTCTGCAATGAAGTGGTCCTTTCATCCACAGTATTATTAACTTGCGAACAACACCGAGGCAAATGAGGTGCATATAATCTAAGGGCCAATCGCTAACCATTCCAACATTCAATTCCTCAAAAGGAGATGTTTTTCCATGTAAGTGATGGTCTTCTTGAACACGATCACGGAAACTTTGATCGGTCCTTTTCTGTGCTGTAGTTTCAGGGAGTGTTACCTTGCCATTATAAATGCCCTTCTGAATGCAACGCTCACAAGAATAGTATCCAGAGTGCCCTTTCACACACTTCAGCATGGATCTGGCAGGTGCATCGCAAACTATTGCCTCTAAGACTACTCTATAGTGTTTTTGATTGTGGTCGATACCATGCTCAAGGACATTTTTCATGTCTTGTATAAATTCCAGTAGGAATTCATCCATGGAGGTTGGTTTAGTGGTACCATAATAAATTCCTATAACAAATGGTTCTTTACCAGATACTTCTGTTATTTGTCCCAGAATAGGCCAAAATGATGAATTCTTGCTTTTATAAACTGGGACACCGTCTATGTTCAAATGCAGTGTCAATACCTCAACATCATTATCAATGCGAGTGACAGGATTTAAACTTGACTGTAGTGCTTTTCCAACTCCGAAGTGATAGTATTCACCCCCAGCGACGTTCCTAATAGCTGTATGCTTTGGTGTTGATAAAAGTGTCCTTGGGTCTAAAGGTACATTCATGTTGGCTCCATTTCCCGCTCCATTTAATATATTCAATAATGATGACAACGCTGCATGTGCTATATTATGGCTTGCTGCCCACTGGGCCAAGTCTTCTCTGAATGTGTCATCATCCTTCAATTCATCACACTCATTTTTCAAAGGATCACTGGTATTATCATCATATATTGCATCCCAATATTCATAGGTATCATCTTCCCTGAAGAAATCATCAGCATCATATGTGCTATCATTATTGACGTTTTCAATTGCAGTAGTGTATGATTCAGAATCAGAATCATTAACTGATGATTCCAGTATGTCGACATCATCCAAATCCAGATGTGGCATTGGCAGAGAGATATCACGTGGTTCTTCATTTGCACTGCTGTCAAAAAAATCATTGACTTTCCTTTGCACTCTCCTTCGCTTTGTTCGGTCAGAAACAGCTGCCATGTTCACCTACAAAATAACATGAAGGGTATTTAGCCTCTAGTCTTTGGGTTTATTTTTAATAATTTGATTATTTTTTGTTGTTGTCATTTGGAGTATCGATATTTAAATCTTTGTTTTGCTCAAAAGCAGACCCCCATAAAAGTTGTGATAATTGTTGTCATCATCCAAGTCCGTCAGCTTGGCCTACGACACTTGTAATGGACCGAGAGGTCACGCATCTGAAGGAGTCAGTCTTATCAACAAAAAAATGCAGATGGAATTTTGTACCAATCCTTTGTCTTACCAGAAATGACCCAAATCCCAACTTTCATTACAAATTTGTTAATTTACAAGCCAGAGAAACAGTTTTGGTATTAACATGTCCACGCAATTATAAATTCACTACAATTAACCCGTTACGGAACCCCGTTTGTAATGGTGGCATATAATTCCAATTTTTTGTGGTAGGCCTACCGTGTGCACCTACCAGCCATGTTACATTTGACGTCTTAGAAAATGCCACTTGGGCTTAGCAAATACTTCAGTTCAGAGTCACAGATACAATTCAAACATACGCTAGGCCTATCCATGAAAATTGGTGGATTTTCATTTCATGAACTAGCCTAGTACATTTCATGTAACTAGCCTAGTATAAGCAAACATATGAGATTGTTAGCAGCCCATTGCTCTTCTTTTGGAATAGAAAGGACAAGGAGTGGGAAATGTCTGAGAATAGGCATAGGCCTAGAGACAATACTAGGGCTAGGCCTATTATAGTCTATAGGCCTAGGGTGTCCGAAGCTATGATGAGAGTCCACACACCCCTTAAGGCCTTTTTTTCCGAAAAAAAATCCGCTCCCGAAGCCCCCATTTTTGAGACCCTAGATGGCACACCCCCGCCCCCCCCCCCCCCCCCCCCCCCCCCCTTGTGCATTATGTAATTCCAGAGTCCAGACAAGTTGCTGATGAATAAAATCATAAATATCATTTAGGGATAAAATCATAAATATCATTTAGGGGCTGTCATTTTCTTCAGAATGGGAGGGGTCACAAATATGGTAGGGGGGTCATAAAATTATCAAACATAAAATAGGGGCGGTCATATTTTGTTTAGCAATTGAGATTACAGATTCAAAATGGCATTTTGTGGCGTGCGCATTCTTTCTTCCTAATATATCCACTATGTGGACCGCGTTGGACGGTTCGGAAAGGGGGGGGGGGGGGGGGAGTGGTCATACAAAATCTGACTTCATATATAATAGGGGGGTCATAAAAATGATGATGGCCATTGACATTTGTGACACCGCCCCCTCCTGAAGAAAATGACAGCCCCCTTAGAAAATACCAATAGCCCCATCCCTACATACTGTTAACTGTACTTAAGGCAAAAACTTGCCCCCCTCCTGACAGACGTACCTCCTTACGACGGGGTTTTCCCATACCGCCACACATATATTGTAATAAATATTGATCTTTAAATGATCCCCTGTGTTCATTAAATGTTCCCTTGTGGTCCTTAAATGATCCCTGTGGTCCTTAAATGATCCCTTGTGGTCATTAAATGATCCCATGTGGTCAATAAATGATCCCCTGTGGTCATTAAATGATCCCCTGTGGTCCTTAAAAGATCCCCTGTGGTCCTTAAATGATCCCTTGTGGTCTTTAAATGATCCCCTGCGGTCCTTAAATGATCTCATGTGTCCTTAAATGATCCCCTGTGGTCCTTAAATGATCCCCTGGGGTCCTTAAATGATCACTTGTGGTCATTAAATGATCCCATGTGGTCTTTAAATGGTCCCCTGTGGTCATTAAATGATCCCCTGTGGTCATTAAATGTTCCCTTGTGGTCCTTAAAATGATCCCCTGTGGTCATTAAATGATCCCCTGTGGTCATTAAATATCCCATGTGGTCATTAAATGATACCCTGTGGTCATTAAGTGATCCACTGTGGTCATTAAGTGATCCCATGTGGTCATTAAATGATCCCTGTGATCAATGAATGATCCCCTATGGTCATTAAATGATCCCTTGTTGTCCTTAAATGATCCCCTGTGGTTATTAAATGATCCCTGTGGTCATTAAATATCCCATGTGGTCATTAAATGATCCCCTGTGGTCATTAATGATCCCCTGTCGTCATTAAATATCCCATGTGGTCATTAAATGATCCCCGTGGGTCATTAAATGATCCCATGGGTCATTAAATGATCCCATGGGGGTCATTAAATGATCCCATGTGGTCATTAAATGATCCCCTGTGGTCATTAAATGATCCCTTGTTGTCATTAAATGATCCTTGTGGTCCTTAAATGATCCCCTGTGGTCCTTAAAAGATCCCATGGGGTCATTAAATGATCCCATGGGGTCATTAAATGATTCCATGTGGTCCTTAAATGACCCCCTGTGGTCCTTACATGATCCCTTGTGGTCCTTAATTAATCCCCTGTGGTCCTTAATTAATCCCCTGTGGTCCTTAATTAATCCCTTGTGGTCCCAATGACCACGGGTGATCATTCAAATGACCACGAGTGATCATTATAAGGACCACAAGGGGGATCATAATAAGGGCCACAAGGGATCACTTGTGTTCATTGAATGATCACTCGTGGTCATTAAATGACCACTTGGGTCTTTAAATTATCACATGGATGGAAATGATCTTATGTCATGAATATATTTAGTCAGACAGTTCAGTCATCTGTGATTCAACGTTGTCTATTGGTGTCCCATTTGAATGATTTCGGTTTTAAATCCGTACTCAAGCGGTGAACCAAATAAATAAGTATAGGCTACCATACAAACAGGTGTCTACTCCAGTAGGGGTGATAAGGTACTCGGCAGATTGGTGCCAAGGACGGTATATTTTAGGTTTTTCAAGATGGCAGAATTAGTGGAAAATGACACCCCATTCATCTTTCTTGCTCACCTGGATCGTAATCAATGAATTTGACCGATTAGCAGTGTTCCAGTATGCTAAATGAATTATACATTCAAGTTGATATTATACTGCAAGAGTATAATTGCTTGCAAGCTTATTCATACACGATAATTCCGTATTATATTTAAATAACATCCATTGTTTTTCCATTTTCAGTATAAAATTGTACTATTATATCCCACACAATACGGAGAGGAAAAAAGTATTTATTTTGAGGGTACTTTTCTGTTTCCGTTGTCCAAAATTTCTCTCTGGCTTTGACCACAACTGACTGAAACAGATATCAATCATCATTTAATTTAAATGTATAGCCATGATTCAGATAATCATGACAAATGTCATGGGGATGACATTCATATGCGATGTTAAGGAGGTATAACTTTGTGAATAACCCTCATACTTTGCAGACAGACAATGTTCTATTTGCCTAAAGCATGGATTATCATCTAAATCAAAAGTTTAAAAAGTAAGGGACTTTTAATGTTTATCAATTTGAAAAGAAACTCCACCCAATGTGAAAAAGAAGAAGTATAAGCCAGTAGTAATTATCCAAGACACTTCTTTACACATTTAAATGTCCCCTAAAATTAGCCTGGCCCACTGTATAACAAATCTTTGGATTACTCATGTGTGATGCACATCATGTACTCGTCAAAATGAGAATTATTACTCAGTGATTTGAACAAGCAGCACTATAATAACAGTTTAACATAGAAAAGAATAACATATAGTAGTTGAAAAGAGATTAACACGTTAAACACACAATTCTTTGCACTTTGTCTACACACAATGGTGTGTATTTTCAGACTGATAAATCCGATAATTATATGATCTAAAATTCTAATGAAAGGGTATTATGTAAATGGACCTAATCTCATTTGGTTTCATGATGAGAAACATTAATGACTTGGGAAATGATGGGTACTAATAATTTTGGGACCGTCTGAAGACCCGTTACTGTACACTCTTTATGGAACAGGCCTCGTATAGAAGAGAAAAAACATGCGAGGATGTATGTGTCCTGGTATTTAAGGTGAAATAATAAGCATATAGGACGTGTCTGAAAAATCAGAGCATTATATCCCCCACGAATGGCCTAATAGCAGATAACGCAGTTCCAATTGACATAACCCATCGTCAGATGTGTGGTGGCAAGAAAAATATATACAAATCCATCAAAATAAATGACCAATTACCACTAAAACGTCCTAATTCACACTTATGACGAATGAGCCCAAAAAGCACCCAAAATCACCCAAAAAGTACCCAAAAGTAGCCCAAAAATCCCCCAAAATGACTGTTATTATTATTTTTAGAGATTTACCTATCACATATTCCTAATTATACCATAAGAGGTGGTGTGCAAATGTTTTACATGCCAAGTACTCCCCATTTTATCAATTTCAATACATCTAAAAGTCAAAACAAGATGGCCGCCAAAAGTAGCCCAAAAGCGCCCAAGACACCACTTAAAAAATTCCCACCCAGAATTTTTGAATTCTACACAAAATTTTGATCAAAATATGAAATTTGTGGAGATTGTTTATAAAATGCCCGAAGGGACGAAAAATTGAACATAAGCCTATGTACTATAACTCTCATTCCCGCCAAATAGGAACTATTGTCGTACTCAACTTTGATTGATCGAGTCGATAGCGTGTCGCGAGACCTATTTAGTTGTGTGCTCCTTATAGAGGGACAAACTTGTTCAAAATCATTCAAAATTGATATCAATTTTTTCAGCGTGAAATTTTGAACAAACTAGCCAAATAACATGACGATTGAACAATCCATTTTTGAGATATGATCTGATCTTGGAGACCCCATCTTCCGTAAAATCACTATTATTTTCTGTTTTTTGACTCTGAAGCGGCACGCTTTGAATTGTTAGGCCTACACTCTTAAATTTAAAACTTTTTGACTCAAATTCAACTGATTTTGATTTGATCAGAGTATATAGGAAAAAAATTCGCGCGCTTCGCGCTCATGTTTTCCGGGAACAGGTAACCCGGAACTAAATTCATTCGGGTGGGTTGGGATTATACTTATTCGGAGGAAATTAAGAGGTTTTAGTAAAATTCTTTCGTCAATTGAAGCGGGAAAATCAAAAACCCAATTCGTCGAAAATAGTATGAAAAATCATGGTCGGAAAATAAATAATAACGAACCTAAAGAGAGGGGTCATATATATAGCTTTTTGGGGAACCATTTTCATATTTCGTTCTAAAAACGCTTAGAAAAACCCCAAAAGACCGTTCAAATACGCAAAAATTTCTGCTCGCTACGCTAGCATCATATGACTTAAAGGTAGATGACCCGATCACATTTTCGTAACACAGAATTACTTCAAACATACGGAGATTTTCATATCATATGAAAGCTCGTATTTTTCTCATCATCATACTGAAATTTGACGGCCTAAATCGGTATAATTACGGAGAAATCGATGAATAACGTCGAATTACCGCGAATGGTGGTAACCACCGATATAGTTTTGTGTACTACTCAATGGGTACAGTTCACAGCATCTTTTGCGTCTAAAATAAGAACCATTAGAGCTATGCAACTCAACTTTGGAACACGACCTTTTTAAGGATGACCTTTCATGTAGAATAGAAAACTTCAAGTTGAAAATCGGAACATCTACCTTTAACAGTTTCAGTTTTAATCAATCGGGATAATTTTTGTCGGCATTCATTTTGGGGGTCAGGGGTTCTGACCAAATATGTCTGATTGAGTCGTGGGCCAAAGAGGTTAGGAACCAATGATCTACAGGGTGTCTCAGAAAAAATTACAACGCTCCTTTACGTGATCGTAACATTCAAAATAATAATCAGAATTGAAAAATTTAAACTGCAAAATTAAGTCCAATTAGTTGGCTATACTTTAAAAAAAACCGCATTCAATTCAGCTCAGTGGTTACGGAGAAATTAGCGATTATATAAAGGTAGGTGAAGAACCATCCCCATCCAAGTTTGCGTAATATACTGATTTTCATTGCGCAGGTATGGTTTTCCATTCTCAAATAAGTAGATAGCACCATTGAATACCTTGATTAACGCAATTCTTCAAATCATTAGAGTACTTAGTAATAATCCATCGAGACATTCATAATAAACTCAAAACAACAACAATACAACAACAATACAACAACAATACAACTTGTTGTAACGAAAGAGATTACGATTAACTCTATTTATCTAGACAGATTTATCAGTCTATTTATGTCTTCTCTGAAGGTTAAACACAAAAAGAACAGGTGAATAATCCAAACAATAGAAATCTTAACGGGTGTACGTATTTGTCGTCTAATGTAATTCATTAAAATGGATTAGGCGTTGTGTCTATATTAAATTATAAAGGCATGGTTTGAGTAAAGATTTAAAATTCCCGCGTCCTAGATATTCATGTCAAATGAGTATTGGCACAAAGCAAGATGGTCGGTCATCAATATTCAACCACGCACAGACTGCACACAATATCGTGCCGGTTCAGCAATAACTTTCATGTGCAATATTATGTTGAACTTGGTTAGCAGCTGGCATATTAATAAGAATGACAAACAGAGAACATTAAAAAAGTTATGATCATTATCTTCGAGAGATTTCCTTTCTTGTGTGTGCTGTCTGAATCACTCAATTTGAGCAAACTTGGATGGAAGGGTTCTATACCTACCTTTACGTAATCGCTCATTTCTCGTAACCACTGAGCCGAATCAAATGCAACTTTCTCTCAATATAGCCAACTAATAGAACTTTATTTGCAGTGTTTGCAAACACAACATAGGTCTAGGATTAGTGAAAAATTATATCATAAACCGTCAAAAAAAATAACTCTCTTTCCGCCAAATAGGAACTATTGTCGTACTCAACTTTGATTGATCGCGTCGGATAGCGGGTCGCGAGACCTATTTAGTTGTGTGCTCCCTGTAGGTCTATACTGTTTGGCCATCTCGAGACAGTGACGTATCCTACTAATTGCAGCACATAACGCGTGTGCCTACTCGCGGCGCTGGCGTACAAACACGAGCGTTGAAATGCGGAAGATACACACGCGTGCGTAAAAGCTGCGCATGTTAAGTTTACGTCACTGTCTCGAGATGGCCAAACAGAGTATAGGCCTCATGTAGGCTAGGTCTCTAGGCCTCATGTATGTAGGCTAGGTCTACTCTAGTCTCTAGGCCAGGCCTGTGGTTGGCCTTGTATTTGTAATGTTGTAGGCCTAGCCTAGGCCTATTCAAAACAAAGATTTGTCATCACAGCGTAGTAGGCTAGGCCTAGACTTTTATTTATTTAGGCCTATTTATTCCGTTTTAATACGAAATAAAGCAAAATTCTCAGAATAAAATTAAAGATTTGTTTACATTTTTAAACAAATGAACTGATTTTTTTTTTGGGTTAAACTGATGTAGGGGGCAGGCCTACGAAAAAATCGCGGCCGGGCCTGGCCCTATTTTTAATACGGCTTTGTAGGCATGGTATGGTAAGTAGGCCTCGGCTTATTTTAACAAGTTGATCAAAAAAGACAAATGCAGTTCAATGAAGTTTATAAAGTCAATCGGTTTTCATGAAATCGGACATTTTTGTGCAGACGGATATCTTTCATTATCAAGCTTACTCGTTACTGAAAAATGTAGCTTGATACTACTGAAGTAAGTTTCGGCCCAACTTTTCAAATACGACCTTAAAATTACTCCAACAGGTAGAGGATATACTTATTTAACAGAAATTTGTAAAATGAGCTTAAGATGGAAAGAACAAAATATTATACAAACCTGATTTAGATTCCAGATTTCCTATGGTGCTGTTTCTGCAAATCCGGCGGTTAAGAAAGACTTTAGACTGATGCGACACTGGTGCAGCACATGTTTGGAACGTCATATATCATGTATATTTTCAAGTATGTGAAGGAGTCTATGCATACTTGTGCTGCCCTCTATTTTTCGATTATTGCCAGCCGGTGGTTACCAGCCAGTATTGGACACATTGCGGCAAATATATAATACATTTAGGGTGATTAAAAATGTTGGGCCCGGGGGGAGTGGGAGGGGGGGGGGGGGGGGGTAAGCAAAATGTAGCCAGGGTCACTTGGGGGCCAAGAGTATTTTTCCCGTTGAACACAAGCTTGTCCCGGTGGCGTAGTCAGGTTATTCATGTAAAACATTGATTTGCCGTCGAGTAAGAACATTGACAAGGGAGTGGGGGGGGGGGGGGGGGGGGGGGGGGGGTGGGGGGGTGGGGGGGTGGGGGTGGGGGTGTGGGGGGGGGGGGGGGGAATCGTTAAATATAGCAGGGTGAAAAAACAATAAAATACATAAGAAATACACCAAAATTACGTACTATAAATCAAATTTCATAGCAATATAATTTCAATATATACCATTTTTTAATGTAAGATGTTTATATCTTCGATAATATTTTTTTCCAAAATTTAGTTAAATATCACGAATTTGATACAAGTTTGCCTCACCGATCAAATAATAATTTGAAAAGAATTTTTCAGAAATTCATATCACTCATATCCTATATCATGCCAATATGGGCCTCGAGCCCGGGGGGGGGGGTTATACTTTTGCCAAAATTGTACATGCATGTGCCTGCCGGACTTCGAAAATTTGAGCCTCTCTATACCTATTTTCTGGCCAATTTCCCACCCATCAATATACCAATTTTGTTAGAAAAGCACCCAATTTATGCAAATTGGGTGCTTTGGTCTGTGATAAAAGCACCCCTTCGCTATACCAATTTTGCGAAAAAGCCCCCCAAAAGGCAGGCACATGTACGCATACCATCTCAATGTGAGAACCCCTCTCCCCCCCCCCCCCCCCGGCGATTTTCTTTTTACTAATCAACATTTGAATCATGATTTGTAAAATCAGTTGACTTAATAAAAAATCCAAAAAAAAAATCATTTTATTGTAGTGAATGTTGCTTTATTCCCTATTAAAACGAAATAAATAAATTTTACAAATGTTGATTAGTAAAAAACAAATCCCCCCCCCCCCCCCCCCCCCGGGGCCCGCGTGGGAAAGCCCCGAACCCAGTTTGACAGCAGCCCATACAAAGCCCATCTGGGTACCATATGGGCAAAC